>JADDOH010023288.1:0-146383 GCA_016648135.1 Agrypnia vestita | reverse complement strand
CACAACAGACGGCTACCAAATTAGAGGAGCTTCAATTGGAATGTCTAAGACATTCACCGTACTCTCCGGACCTTGCCCCAACAGATTACCATTTTTTTCGAAATTTGGATAACTTCTTGCAAAGGAAAAAATTCAACTCCGATGGGGCAGTCCAAACCGCCTTCAAAGATTTTATTGATTCCCGTCCGAATGGTTTTTTTAGTAAAGGGATCGATAAACTACCTATGAGATGGCAAAAGTGCATAGATAGCAATGGTACATACTTTGATTGAATAAATATATTATAATAAAAAAAAATCGGCTTTATGTTCCTCCCATACTAAACGCCAATTTCATATGTAAGGACCTAATATTTACAGATAGATCAAATAAAAAATACCACAAATTACGTTTGTTTATTTATATAAAAAAACAAAATCTTTAAATCTTTTCTACAATCAACAAAACTTCTGAAAATTTTTTCATTCATTACGAAACACTATTTTTTTTTTAATAATCAGTCATTTTGACTTATAAATAAATAATTGGGATATCTAGTATTATGTATAATAGGAACATAGAGACTCTGATATAGCTTTGGCGCACATCAACTTAAAAGATAATCATGCGTCATTTTGACTCACGTGGACGTTCTATTTCAAAATGGGTGACACTTACTTCAGCAAAAAGTGTGCCTCAGCAACGAGAGACATGTCTTTATTGCATACCGACAATAAAATTCTCTATATAAATTATTTAAAAACATCTTACCGCGCTATCAACCAATCCTAGCATGCTGTAGAGATTTGACATAATCTGATCGATATAGTTCTTAAAAAGGAGTTTGTTATCGAGGACCAAACCGAGGTCCCTTATTTCGCTTTTAATTTTTAGTGGAATGTTATCAACTGTGTTGGCAAAATGAATTTTGTTGAAATCCTCGTGAATATAATTTGATGACATTTATGAGCGATGGGGAGGAGTTTATTAATAATACAGTAGACCGATACGCGGGTGAGATCATCTTGGATTTTTTTACTGTCTTCTAGAGAGCTAACATTGGCATAGATTTTCATATAATCAGCGTGCAGAAGAAAGTAGGTGCAGTGAAAGCAGGTATGTACTATGTATGTGGTTTATATATATTATGAATAGACTGGACCGAACAAACTCCCTTTGGATGCGGGCCCAATCTGATCGGAAAGCGCCTAGGACAACCGCTTGGTTTCTGTTGGTGATATAGGAAATAAACCGTCATTGTAAGATTTCCTAAAAATTTTTTGAAGCTTGCTCAATTATCTCCTATATTTTGTTATCCACTTTAGAAGAAACGGAGATAAAGGATTACGGTTCAGAGGGATATGTGGATCCTTGATACTCATATTATTTGACTACAGTAGTGGATGTGAAGCACGACGGATAAGTCCACCCCCCAATAAGATATATTTGATTCATCTAATTTGTTTTAACTTAACTTTTGAAATATAATGTGATTCAAAATTTTAATTAAATAACTTTGTAAATTTTATAATTATGTCCAACCACAAGTTAACTCTACAAACATCAAAATATAATATGATTTAGTTTAAATTTAAGATCTAACGCATCATCTTCAGCTATATTAGGTTACATTATTTCATTTAAACGCAACTATTATAGCGAAATCACAATTTTCAATATAATTTGCTGCACGGAATAAAATAGGTACATCATATTTCTAAACTGAAAACGACTAGGTACATACTTACGTATATCTTCGTCCAGAAATCATTTACATAACAAAATACATGATGTTATTAAATAATTCATAAAGAATAACCGTTTAAATCCAGTAAGCTTATGTGCGATATTTTCAAACCAGCTAGTAAATAAGAGACAACATTGTAATTTACCCCGAGCATCCGAAATTATTAAACGCCATCGAGATGACGACGACGAGACGCCGAGAGAAAAACGCCATGAGGATGACTAGTACAGTAGCCGGCAAACATCTTGAAATTTTACGGCGTAGTGGAGGGAAGTTTGCGCATGCAGTATTCCACCAAAGGGACCCAAATCTTGTCTTCTCCGCATTCCCCCACGACGCCAAAAAATTTCATGAAGTTTGCCGGCAACTGTAAATGTATGCAGATAGACAGTAGTATGTCTGTGTGCTAAACTAGCCCCGTGCAGCCTATGTATGCAGGTGTCCACCAATCCCGCGCCGTGCCCCTTCACCTCTATCTTAATCTTCCGCGATAGTGTATATTCCATACAAAAATCTATATCGAGAGCAGACCTTTAGCAGTCTTTACCGTAGCGTCACCGGAGGTTTTGCCCAAGAGCTAACCAAAGTTTACTTGATATATAAAATATATATTTAAAAAAAATCAGTGTAGTACGTTAATTATTGCTTTAATAATTCAGTACAAATCAAGCCAAATCAGACGCATTATCGTAACCAACACTTGCGAGGTGTACCTAGTTACCGGGAAATAAAACTAGTTCGAGTTCGGGTACCAAATTGTGTTTCTTGAAGAAACACAATTTGGTACCCGGCATCTCCACAAGTAAAATCAAGTACGCGAAGCTTATGAATCTTGAGCCGTTCTAAATATCACTCCATTTCTGGTGACGATATAAACAATCATGGGCGTGCCGACCAAACGCTGTAAGCCGATTGCACATCTCGAGAATTCAGACCGTCTTCACCAGCCGCGACATCTTAAAGCCACTGTCGGTCAGCCGGTCTGAGGGAAGCCGACATCCAAACATCATGACCAAGGAAAACAAGTTAAACTTCACACTAACATATAAATTCTAAAACCAATTCCTCCCAGTCCCAGTTCAACTTTGTAACTGTATAATTATGAAATTTAAATATCCTATGATGTCAGTGTGATAAAATATTAAACTTATTAAATTATTTGCAAAATAAAAAAAAGTTGTGTAAACAAAGTTTAATTCTATAAATTATAGGTTTTTTTTTATATTGAATTTTCTTTTGAGTGACTAAGAGAGACAAAATGACTAGATGTGATACGATCTTCCTTAAATTGTGTGAAAATTAACCTTTTTACCTCTATACCTGCGAATATGAAATGAGATTAATAATATTTTTATATTTAGCTCCTAACCTTGTTTATGAATACCTGCATATATGAAATGAGATTAATAATATTTTTATATTTTGCTCCTAAACCTGCTATATGAATATCTGCGTATATGAAATAAGATTAATAATATTTTTATATTTTGCTCCTAAAGTTTCGAGAGTAACTGAATCCCTATTAAAATGATTATTCAACTCATGAACAGGTAACAAAGTTAATGTTTTTCACCCAATTAAATTGTCATCAATGAATTATCCTAGATGTGATATTAAATAAGGCTAGAAACGATGAAGACAAAAAATGATAAATATAACATGTGTACGACTTTGTATAATTTGTATGTTGTCACGTAATTTCACAAACTTAAGATTAGCTTGCCTCGGCCGCGTCTTTCCAGGGTCAGTTTTACCTATAAAATAGTTATTTTATAATGGAATGAATCAATCAACAATCAGGTGGTGGTGATGAGCACATTATGATGATGAGCATATGTGAACACAGTAGGTAGCTTTAAATTGTATTTTATTTATCATTGGAATTAATGGTAATTAGCCATATCATGGCTTAAATCTAATCTATAAATTAAAGAGAGAATACACAAAGTTGAATTCAGATAGAGAAGAATTGGTTTTAGAATTAATATGTTGGTGTGAAATCTTTACATGTTTTCCCTTGTCATGATGGTTGAAAGTTGGCCTCCCTCGGACGGTTGACGGAGAGTGGCCTGAAGACGGTCGCTTGGCCTGAAGAAGTCGCTGCTGGTGAAGACGGTCTGAATGCTCGAGGTGTGCAGTTGGTTTACAGCGTTTTTATAGCAGGAAGGATGCCCAAGATAGTTTGTACCAACGCCCCTTGATATCGTCCCCAGAAATGGAGCGATATATAGAACAGCGCACGATTTATAAGTTACGTGTACTTGATTTTATATTCCGCATCCAATATCTTGTTACGTCTAGGTACCAAATTGTGTTTCTATAAAGAAATCAGACTGTTTTTATTCCTTCTTCTTCAAACACAGCAAAATTATTTTGTGGTAACATTATAATTTATAGAATATAATAGAGCCAATGACGAAGAAGCCATTGTCTTCGAAATATGTTGAATTTTTTCAATAATAAAAAAAGTGGTGTAAACAAAGTTTAATTCTATACATTATGATTTTATTCCCATTTCTGATTGTCTTCCATTGGGCTGTTAGTAGGTACGCGAGTGTTGATCAACATAACGCCGCCCAATTGACTTGAGTCGTGCTGATTTATTAATGCGATAATTAATTTATCACAATGATTTTAATTTAGATATTAATGTTAAATAATATTATTTATTTTCTGACAAAAATTAACATTCCCGAGGCCCAGTCGCTGGGCAGAACAGAGACGGAAAAGTATGTACTGTGTCTGCTATTTTTATGGATTTTGTATGCAATATATACTATTAAGATGGAGGTGAATGGTAGTGGCGCGAGGTATTTTTGGACTAGGCCACATCGGTTCGGTTTAGATACCTGCATATATAAAATACAGGGAAAAATTCTAGAACACGGACGTATCACAGTTTATTTGCATACATTTGTTGGTCACCAGTCTAGATAGTGTTCAATAATCTCCGTTCGGGGTAAATGATAAAGTAACTTTTTATTATGGAGTTATGGAACCATTCAATTTCAATTTATTTTAATTTTTGTATATAACACTTACATAACAAAAAAAATTCAAGTCGTAAATGTTATAAATGATGAGTTTACATATATTAAAGTAAACGTTTTAATTAACGTTAAATTCATATCAAAGGTGTAGGAAAATTCTGCTTCGGAAAATTCTCTCAGAGATATGGAGTCCAAAGTCCAAAGCAATATTGTTTAGCATAGCAGTAGCTCTTCCAACATCGAAATGTTGGTCCTGTATATTGGAATGTGAGAATTTATGGTTACGCTGTCTAAGGTAATTATCAGGAACATACAAGCCAATGCTCCGCATAATTTCAGGATAATCGACCATACCGCGCAACAATCGATAAAAATGCGTAATTAAATATACATTTATTCTAGTCTTAAACTGTTGTAGCCAAGCATACCCTGGGGAAACTTGGTTGGGTAAAGGCAAGGATAATGCTCACACTCTCTCATGTAGAGATAACCAATAATAAGTAATCTGTCTATGCTTGAACTTTAATTTTATTACATCATTGTCTCGAAGAGAGCATCTCTCCGATTTTTTTTTTGAATGGTCAAAACAAAGCTTTAATTATCTTATTTTAAAAATGCTCCCAAAAAGAGAATATGAAAATTTTGAAAAAGATAGTTTATTTTCAATTTATTTCAGCTTATTTTCAGTTTATTAGCTACGTCCGTGAATGTTTTTAACCTTGCTTAGTTTATTTTTACTTCAAACTATTTTGCGAATAATTCGCGCTGCGGCAGATTTGTTATTTTGCTCCTTGCAATCGTACGTTCTATCCAGTGAAACTTTTTCATAAATATAACAATTCTAAAAGGCGTAACTTTTTCGTTTTTTTTTTGAATGGTCAAAACAAAGCTTTAATTATAATTTTTTTTTGAATGGTCAAAACAAAGCTTTAATTATCTTATTTTAAAAATGCTCCCAAAAAGAGAATATGAAAATTTTGAAAAAGATAGTTTATTTTCAATTTATTTCAGCTTATTTTCAGTTTATTAGCTACGTCCGTGAATGTTTTTAACCTTGCTTAGTTTATTTTTACTTCAAACTATTTTGCGAATAATTCGCGCTGCGGCAGATTTGTTATTTGCTCCTTGCAATCGTACGTTCTATCCAGTGAAACTTTTTCATAAATATAACAATTCTAAAAGGCGTAACTTTTTCGTTTCGCAAACATTGAGCCTGGGCACACATCATCCACTATACACACTTTAAGGCTGAATCTATGACGATTTTTGCGAGGCCGCTTATGGCGCGAACGATGTGAATATTGTTCCCCAGAGCATGATTTTCCTTCCACGAATTGCACATTTCAATATTTCCGAAGCGTTTGGTGACAATATTCACATATTTTTTATATTTTGTAGACATTTCGAATTACTCGTGTCTTTTGGGAAGCGTAAACTCCGAATTTTAGTATTTCGCATTTGTAAAAATCTTTTCGTAATTCATTGATACACACAAAAAAGCAATAAGTAAAAAATTATATTTACCTCGGATTAAAGTGACATTTACTATTTATAGATATATGTATCATTATATTTTAATAATATGTTTTAAAAACCTAATAAAATATTAATTTAGTAATAAATACATTACTACATTATTTTTAAATAAACAATATTTTTATTAATGAAAACACATTTTAAAATGAAGTTGTGATTTTCGATCAAAATTTTGTGGTTCTTAAAATAAATTTGATGAAGTATTGAGAAAATAAACAAATTGATTAATATGATTTATTTTAAATATTATCTTAAAATAATTATGAATAATGACAAAATGGTTTACGTATATAATGGCCAGTTTGTATTCCATATTAAATAAACTAATTTAAATTCCCCTCAAAACTACTGATTGTGGTAACAAAATCAAAACAATCAAACTAATCGAATAAATATCGGATATAATTGCACGTTAATATATAGAATGTTAAAATTGAAAATTAATAATAAATTAACGTTTACAAGTTTATACTCTGCCCAAAACAATAACGGTTGATAATAGTTTTTTGGTGAAAAATTCTATACAATGGTTCGATAGCTACTAAAATTATAGGTACCTATCAAGTTATTTTCCTACTCGCGTTAGACCCGCATTTTACACAAAAATAATAATGGTAAAATAATTTAAAATCAAAAATAAAAAGAAGTATTTTGGAAAATTGCGGGATACGTCCATAAAGTTACTAATATAACAAAACAAATACGAAAACAACAACAGCAACAAAAAATACAATGCTACAAAAATAGTCCTTAAAATATAAAGTCCGAACTTCGAGAAGCTTAAATACATACAATAAAAAAAAATATCGCTCTTGCCTGTGATAATCGGGATTCGCCAAACAATCCTCATAAATGATGGATATTGCACAATTTGGAAATGGTTGAAATCCTAAAAAATCAAAAATTCTGTAAAGGCACTTTTGAATAATATCCCGTTTCAATCCACTTCTCTTATACTAGTTATGCTTTCATTAATGACCAATAAACACCCCCTCCCCACCGCACAGCTCCCTGCCCCACCCGAATAGATTGTCAAAATTCTATATCTAAGGTAATTATTGATTATATCTCATGATAAGAGAGACTTCCCCTCTCGAAACTATAGTAAATGTATAAATGTGTGTGTAGTACAAAGTGTAGTGTAGTACAAAGTTTAAACAAAAAATATATAAAAAATATTGATAATATTATTTGTATATCTACTATTTCATTTCAGGGTGTGTCAAAATATCATAATGAAATGTCTTTTGTTTCTTGCTTTCTAAATTATTTTTAAATATTATTACTGAAGTTCTTGATTACTCGCAATTATTGGAAAAAAATTTAGAATTGGGCTAGTACTTAAATGTAATTGACTATTAATATTATTATGTTTACTATAATATAATCAATATAATTTTAAAATGTCAATCTACAATGTTGCTGAATCAATTGAAAAAAAATATTTTAGATAAAAATGGTGTTTTAAAAAGACATTCTGGTTTCATATTTTTTATGAAATCTTCGAGCAGAGTGTTTCAAAAAGAAAATTTCATTTACATAAAAATATTGTTAATATCTGATTCCTGGGATATCCATTTTCTGTTTTCGAGTGAAACTTCCCCGCTGCAACCAATATTTCTTCAGCGATGTTCCCCATGGTGTGGTTTCCGAACACAATTCTTCAACCGTATATGATTTATTGTTGTAGACATCGTTCGTCAAGAATCTCAATAAGAAATATTCTCCGGAATTCAAATACGGAGGGTGTGCGGCCCTCGGACAAAGGACAGATTTGGGTTTCGGAATTTCTCACATTCCGGTTCACGCCGATAGGTGGAAGTGTGCCACAAAGCTAAATCAAATTAAATTTTACAAGAATTGTCTTAGAGCGTGATAGCTATATATTATTATTTTTTCCGTCAATTTTGACTAATGAATTTATCGTGATATATTTGAAAATATATATTTAAAAAAGTAACCCATAAAACCAAGTTTTTATTACACTCCCTTTCTTTGTAAAATATAACAACAATTAAAGACGAATTAAAACGTATAACATAACACTAAATTTACTATAATAATTTAATATATTTCTAAAATGTCGGATGTTTTTAGCTTTGATAAGACACTTCATGCTTTGAAAATTAAATTCTAAAAACATCTGTCAATCAATTTAGCCGCCGTAATCAAACTTTTCTAATGATTCCAATTTGAAAAAACCAATAAAATTTCTAAAAATCCGAATTTATACTAAAATTATTAATTTTCTTCACGAAAATTTAATAGATCTTCTTGATCGTTGCCACGAGTCTACTTGCCAAGTTTCAGCTCGATTGGATCACGAGAAAAGGGTCAAAAATCGATACAATTTATTTTTGTTGACGGCAAGCCGGCAAGTAAGCAGGCGCCACGAGTTAATGTAAAGGGAGTAAAAAACATGTTTGATAGATCAAATTGAAAAAAAAATATAAAGTCATAGATTATATCATTTACATGAGACAACAGATATGATTATTTTATCGCAATCTTAAATGATTATTGTTATCAAATTGTATATTATGTATATATATGTAAATCCCGCAAGGATAAATTTACATCTAGATGGTAACGAAATACTGTCTCGATAGAAATATTTATTGTGTACTAGCTATAACCCGTCAAAAAATACGGAACATTGGTTCGCGTCTTTGCATAAGCCCTAGTATACATTTGGCGGTCCACGGAAAGGCGGCGGTAGCAGCATGAGTTGAGCGGCCGGTTTAGGTTTGCTGGCCTGGGGTTCAAGCTCCATTTCCGGCCGTTTAATTTGTTAGCCGTAAATTTGAGCGATATTACGGACGTTACACGAATTCATGGACGGACAGAATGACAGACTGACAAACGTCACAGAATAATGTGTTTAAAGTTTTTTTATTTAAAAATTATAGTTTTATTGTTTTAAATACCGCTTCTAGTATACTACCAATAAGATTAAAAACCTATTTATTTTCTGACAAAATTCTTACATCTTTTATGATCCAACAAAAATCATTTATATAATTTAACTGAAGAGGATGTTCAGGAGCCACTCTGTGAAAAGGGAAAAGGGTTATATACAGATTTACTGCGAAGAAAACAAAACAGCATTGACAAGAAAAAGCGGGGTTTAAAAATTGATTAGGAGGGCGGAAAACATGTCACTTAGTGACAAGGGAAATAGATGTAGTGGAAATGTGTTTCTGTGACGAAGGGGCCGGGATCTTTTTAAAATATGATACAATAGCGAGATAAAGAGAGAGCTATGTTGCTAACAAATTATGCAAATATATTACGTGTCATTTTTATCGGGCGAATTTATATTTTTTTAATGTATACCCACCCACAGGACACACCCCAACGGGGTCCAAATATACTTGAATGGGAAAAAAGGGTGGTATTATAAAAAATTAAATACCGCATAGAAAAAATCAATGTTTTAAAAAACGCCTATGTAATTACATTATATTATAAGTATGTATGCCAAAGCTAGATACTGGGAGATGAGTAGGATTACATGAAAACTTGACTAGACTAAAGAGAAATATCTTGTTGATTCGGAAACACTGAAAAAAAAATTCTTTGTAAGTCTGCCGTTTCACTGTTGTACTCACAGGTCAGCTGACTCTTTAATTTTTACATAGTGTTTAGTCAGTTGATTTTCTGTATTTTTATATTTTTAAATAACGTAATTATTTTTTGATATTTATTTATTAAACTGAGATTTTTGCGTGCGTATTATAGGGGGAATACATATAGCGGGGAATACAGCAAAAGCATGTAGCGAAAATGCAAGACCACGAAATGAATTTGAAATTAGTGTTCCAGTAATTAAATATAATAATTTTATTCGAATTCAAGGATAAAAACGAAATAACAAGGCTGGATAAAGGATCAAACCTTAGTCGCGTGAACAACAGCAATGCAGCAAATAACCAACATAGCCATCACCGGTTCTCCTTATTCCGTCAAATATATACTGTATCATGCTAGGCATAGCCCGTCAAAAATGACGTACCTGTACATGTTTGAATTTCAGAATAACATTATTTATATTAATAAAAAGAAAACATGGGGTCAACGGTCCTATTATCAGGGTACAACGTCTGATTATTATTAAAATAGGAAGAACGGATGTTAACAAAAATCACAAAGTGATTTAGCTGTTATTGAAGAATCTTATATTAATTACATGTTATTAAGATTCTCTTTTAAGGAAGCTTATATAACATTACATACGAGACGTACACTCGTGAAAAATCGCGGAAGAAAATTTAAATGATATTTATTTATATTTACGCATAATTAAAAGCCTGTCAAAAGTCGAACGTAGAACGTTCGCGCCTTAGCTAAACCACGGACCATTTATTTATTTTATTAAATCTAAAATATATATAATATTAGGTCCTTACATATGAAATTGAGGTTTTGCCGTACTGGCAAATTTGATCTCAAATATCTTCTCTTTGGCTAGGAATTCCAAATCCAAATTTATACAGCTATTTACTCATGTATTTGTGTTTTGAAAATTATAATTCATTTGTTTTTTCCTCAATTGTTTTTTTCTTTGCGTCACTCAGTTTACAAAATGAAAAACTTGAAATATCGCGTTATTTACGAGTACGAGTTCCACCGTGGCACCAGTGCTGCAGAAACGGCTCGAAGGATTAATGATGTGTATGGCGACGGTGCCGCAAAAGAAAACACAGTGCGTTTTTGGTTCCAACGTTTTCGTTCTGGAAATTTCGACCTGCAGAACAAGCCCCATGGACGGCCGGAGACCAAAGTTGATAATGAAGAATTGAAGGCTATTGTGGAAGCGGATCCATTGCAAACCACATCCGAGTTAGCTGCAGGCTGCGGTGTTAGTGATAAAACTGTTTTAATTCACTTGAAGCAAATTGGTAAGGTGAAAAAGCTTGAAAGGTGGGTACCTCACGAATTGAGTGAAGCAAATCAACACACGCGCGTTGACTGCTGCGTTGCATTACTCAACCGGCACAATAATGAAGGGATTTTAAATCGAATCATTACCTGTGATGAAAAGTGGATCCTGTACGATAATCGGAAGCGCTCATCGCAATGGATGAACCCTGCCGAACCAGCCAAACCATGCCCCAAGCGAAAATTGACTCCAAAAAAGTTACTTGTGAGCGTTTGGTGGACTGGTGCTGGTGTCGTTCACTACAGCTTTCTTAAATCTGGCCAGACGATTACGGCAGATGTCTATTATCAGCAACTGCAAACCAGGATGGAAAAGCTAGCTGCTAAACAACCGAGGCTGGTTAATCGCTCTAGGCCACTGCTGCTTCATGATAACGCTAGACCACACACTGCACAACAGACGGCTACCAAATTAGAGGAGCTTCAATTGGAATGTCTAAGACATCCACCGTACTCTCCGGACCTTGCCCCAACAGATTACCATTTTTTTCGAAATTTGGATAACTTCTTGCAAAGGAAAAAATTCAACTCCGATGGGGCAGTCCAAACCGCCTTCAAAGATTTTATTGATTCCCGTCCGAATGGTTTTTTTAGTAAAGGGATCGATGAAATACCTATGAGATGGCAAAAGTACATAGATAGCAATGGTACATACTTTGATTAAATAAATATATTATAATAAAAAAAAATCGGCTTTATGTTCCTCCCATACTAAACGTCAATTTCATATGTAAGGACCTAATATATTTTTGACTGGTTGCGAAAAAGCGACGATTGCAATGTCGTCTAGCTGCTGTGCTGCAATCCGCGTGTTCATGGTTCAAGTCTCTGCGGTCGTGTTTTTTTGTTTTCTCCAATATTGTTTTTTGCCGTGAATTTCAGAAAGTTACGAGATTTGCGGGAAAGACAGAAAAATAAATTATTTAGATTAAAATTAGTCCTTATCTAAGGCGCGAAAAAAATATTTAATAAAGTTTTTTTTTGCCGACCAACTCGAAAAAATAATCGACAGTGATCAGTGTAGATTTTTACTTTGATCGTCATTAATATATAATTTTGTCCTTATTTTAGTTTTTAAGTATAACTTCTACCGTGTGTACATGAGTACACGCACGATTTTTTATATTTTAATTTGTTTGATTTTTATTCTGATTACTTTCTTGTTTTTTAAGAACATATTTTGTTTTTAAACCAATGTTATCGATAGTGCTATGCACTATTTATAATCAAATAAATATAATTAATCAAGACTTGCTATGGAAGTCTCGTAGAGACGAAGTTATTTGCATGGGAAACATGTATGGAAATCATTAAAAGGTGGCCACCGGATTTATGGCCTTTATGTGCTGGCTTAAGAGACCACTTTTCCACCGTAAGAGCATCCACGCACGAAAGTTGTAAATATGTTCTATTACTTTTTACCTTCAAATATTTGAAGAGACAGTGCTTGAAATATCTATGGTATTTCCCATGATATACTAATAATTTATGACTATCCCTCTGCAGATAAAATCCAGTAAGATTGTTCTCAAAACAAATATATAAAATATTGTCATTGGAAATTTATCCAACTTTATTTTTAAGTTTTAATCAATTCAAATCTTCATTAATAACGCAACCATAGAAAATTTTTATACGTCGCCGTGGGTGCGGATTCCGATATTTTTTCCTCGCGACAACATCGTGCGACCATTATTTTTGGATGAGTTTTTCCGAATAAATGGATGGCGGAGGAGGGCCGATATCTTAACCCCCAAAATAACATCGTTAGATTTCTTTCTATCGGGATTCTCCTCAAGGGTAACCTTGTTATAATAGTAAAAGGAAAACACATCAAAAGCCGAAGATACAAAACATTTTATGTTTGATCGCGAAGTCTAGATTTCGTGTTGGATGTTCACCCCACTACAAATGTATTCCGTGTACAATTTGTGTTATGACAGCACAAAAATTATCGAAAGTAAAATACTACTTTTTAAAATAAATAATTCAAACTAGCAAAATTTATGATTTTTTTGGGTCTTATTCTAGGGGAATCAAGATAAATCCGGAATAAATCCAGGAATAATTCCGCTGGTCTGCGAAATTATAAAATTCTGAAAATTCGTGGTATCGCACATCAATGGACATATAAAAATATGGGATGTCTTCATTTGCCCTACATAGGAAATGGTTAATGCTGATTTTTAAGAAAATATTTCTTCACTGTCTCTAAATTATTTATGTATTTATTTATCGTGATCTTAAAAACATAGATACATATCAGGAAATGAACCAATCATCTCACTAGGATAAATAAACAAAGACAAAATAATTAAAATATATATATAATTGCCTAGCTATTGTATGTTCAGAAAACAAGTGTTTAATTTGAAGCAATAGCACATAAAATAACACGGAAAAAAAAATTAAAGAAAAATGTTTTTGTTGATTATTTGTGCTGAAGTTAACCTGTAGTTAACAATCCTACTATCTATAATTTAATCACAATATTATTTTATGACAGTAAAAATAAAAGTAGGGTGACCACACTTTCTATGTTAAAATGGCATCATTATCTGAAATGGATGAACTGAAATATAAAATTAAAAAAGGGTCACTCAGATGGTTTGTGCATATTAAGTGAATGAAATTGTTGACGGCACCAGAAACAGACCGCGGAAGACGTGGCAAGACCAGATTAGCTAGATGATTGATTAATAGATTAACCTGGCGGATGGTCTTGTTAGGAGCCTCAACAATCGTAGAGCTTGTATGCGAAGATGTATGAATATGGATGAGGCAAGAGCTGTGTATCAGGACAGAAGAAGGGGTCTGCCCTCTGTGTCTTTCCTCGCGGGGAAATGGAGTGAAGGTAAGTAAGTAAAAAATCTGAATAAAGGAAACAATAATCAGTGAAGTATACGATCGCATCATTAGTCATTTATGAAAAGTTGTTCTGTAATAACGAAATTGAAGTGCGAAATAATTAAATTTTCAACTAAAGAATTAATTGAGTTCAGAATTCTGTTGAAAAGAGTCGTTATCTTATGTTGATGTATTTTTTTTTATTAAAATTTTTATTATACGGAATTTAAAACAGTCGAGTATATATATTATAATAAATAAGGTAATAAAAGGTCGGCTGCGAGTTGGGCGTTATAAATTACAGGAAGTAGATTGTATAAAATGGTACGTTCGAAAAAACCGTATTGTGCTTTGTATGCAAGTCACGAGGAGAAATCTCCTAACACGAATAAAATATCCACTTAGAGGACTCTTTAAAGCCTCTCCCTGACTGGAACAACCACTTACCGAGATAGGTTCCGGCTCCGAGCGGAATGCATTAACACAGTTTTAAGGTAGAATAGACCAAATTTAAATAAACATTTCAACCGAAGAACAAAAACTCCTTGGCACACACAATGGCTGGCATTCGTA
Organism: Agrypnia vestita; assembly: GCA_016648135.1. Taxonomy (NCBI): domain Eukaryota; kingdom Metazoa; phylum Arthropoda; class Insecta; order Trichoptera; family Phryganeidae; genus Agrypnia; species Agrypnia vestita. The sequence continues at coordinate 131,770 of JADDOH010023288.1, read as the reverse complement.
ATGAGACACCCCGATAGTATCCGCTACAATTTATGCCGCACAAGTATGGAAAACTATCTCTACGTAGTAAAGAATGAAAGAATGTCAAGAGCCGCCAGCGAGCTAACGGAAAACAGTTTTTTATGGTTCGTAAAAGTTGTATTTTACAATAAAAATAAATCTAACGAACACACATAAAATCCACACATTTAGAACCAAAAAATTGTGTTAAACAATTGCGTTACAAAAGTCACATCAATATTTGTATTTATTGTGTACCCAAATGTGGATATGCAGTATAGTTGATTTGTATTACAACCTTTACATTTGAAACAAATAAGATAAATCAATAGAAAATATGCGAAAGTATTTTTTAATTAAATAGAGATTATGTGAGATATTTTATTCTCATCGAAGAGAAGCCGCCGCCGGGATCAAGTAAAGCAATACAATAAGACACTAAGTTCTGGGTTCGCGGCGGCGACGGAGGCACAATCCGTTACAATTGAGTTGCGCCGCTTTTCACCTCTCCTAATACGACTTCTTTGTCATTCATCATTCGTGTTCTCGGGTGATTTTTTAAATTATTATTTTATGCTTCAACGGGCCAAGAGGCCCGATTACACAAGCGAAACACATCAAAATACACCCGGCTGGAGCAAATCACACAGATTAATTGTTGGGTATAAAAACAAAGGCAGCAATACCCAAAAAATAAAAAAAACGTTTTGAATGCAGTCATCGAGGATTACTAATTTAAAATGTGCTGAATTCTAGATTTTATGTATCTATTCCTTCCAAAATTATGTTTCCTATAAATTCATAGGATATGTTTCCGATAAAATCTCGAATTTATTACATTATAAATTTGTAATCCTCGATTACTGCATTAATTTTTTTTTGGATATCGCAGCCTTTGATTTTCTACCACACAATTGTGACCTCACCGAAATCGATCACGGAACGTGGTGTGAGAAATCAGTGTCATGCCCACTGGGTTACGAAGGCTGCCGTATCCCATTATGATGATTAAGCAACGGCAAGCCTAGCCATTTGAAAAAAGTGGATGCGTTTACTTATATACGCGTGTTAGAATTTATACGTCTTTGGCGTACATGAAAAACCACGAGTATATTAAATATTAAATATTTATATTAAATCAAAAAATGTCTTATTTTTCTTCTCGGGCTCTACTCATTCAACGTTGTCATGTTGACTGTCATGACTTTATTCACTGCGTACCAAAATAGTTCCACATACTACAGTAGACTGGCCAAACTATTGTCTTAGATTTTTCACTTAGTTCTCCTCCAAGGCCCCGACTTCCAGTAATATATTTCTATATTTTTAGTCTTATCATATGTCGGAAATATTGAAGTTCTCGGATTTTTAAAGTTTTGATTACTTTTTTTTCTTTATTTATTATTGTTATTCATCCGAAACATACCATCCTAATCTAACATTTAAAATCCGTTCATTTAGCTTCTTTTAGTATTTTCATGTAGATCCACATCTCGAGTGCTTCATATTTAATCTTCATCCTTCCTTTAACTTTATCAATTCTTCGGTAAGCATTCATGTTTCTTTTACATAAAATAACATTGAGAACACGTGGCATCTGCCATTTGCATTGGTAATTGAAGGTTGAGATCATGATTGCAGAACATATTTTTCATACGGATAAAGGTTGCAAGAGCTTGTTCAATGCGGCATTTATTTTCAACTTAACTACGCAAATGTTGAAACATATGTTACCACGACATTTGCGACTTTTTCTAAGGTTTCATAATTAACGGTGTCGTTTCCTTTATTAAAAAGCTGATGAAAAGAATCGCAAAGTAAAAACTGATCACATTCTGTCAAACGCAGTTTAACGTCAAATGTCAACTGTAAAATGAAATATAGAAATCTGTGGAAACGAGAAGCCCCTTTTTGCCATTTTCATTAAACAGCTAAAGACGTCATTCATCAAAACAGTTCTAATTTTAATTTCACTAACCAATCACTCATCAGATTATGGTTTGAGCATGTATGTAATCGGTACTCGATTCAAGATAGTCGACAATTAATTATTTATGTAACTGAAACGTACGCAACACTTTATTCTCTTTACGGCTAGCTACACGGTGTGTGGTTAGCCGTCATAGAGATTGCACCCTATAATTACACCCTCAGTTCACCTTAACTTCAAAAATGCATCTATCAGACAAATATTTGCTTACAGCCGGTAAATGAATCGGAACTTTTCCTGCCTGGGTACTAAGTTGTATGTATTTTGTAGACTTACATCGAGTGAAGTGTAGAAGGAAAACAAGCAAATGACAAAAACAGCTGGCAATGGTCAATATTAAAAAACAGCGAAAAAGAGACGAAATGCACATATTACTTTAAAATTAAAATTATTTAACACGTGGAAATATTATATTTATTATTTTAGTGTAAATCGAGTATTAAATAATATGGACATATTAAATATTATCTATATATATTTTAAAACTATACCTACATCTCGCTACTTCATGCGATTTCAGTATATTGTTCCTATTTTTGATATTGGCAGGATGCACCTTACATGTATCATTTTTGATGCCAAAAGAAAAACATTTTTTAAATACTTCTGACTTATATTCTTTGAAAATTTGGGATGAGATGATATCAAAGAAACTTAAATTAAATATCAATAATTCGTTCTCCTAAATACAATTAAAATAAAATGATTTAAACCTTGTGAAAATGTTTTACAGAAGATAGTCCGAAATCGATGTCTCGTAGAGAAGAAGCTATATTTTTTATATGAGAAATTAGGTATGGAAGTATTTTTGGGTGTTCATAGGGCTTAAGACCTATCGTACGGCTGGTTTAAGCATTTACACAACGTTCACCATGAAACAAATTTTATGAGTTAAACATATATACAACATCCAAAAATTTCATAGATGTGATAGTGATACTATCACATCTATCAAATCACACTATCATCCACTATCATCGTTGGAAATGGTGAACGTTAGGTAGTGTAAAGTGATCACCTAAACCAGCCGTACGATAGGTCGTAAGACCTATGAACACCCAAAAACACTTCCATGCCTACATTCCCATAATAAATCTATATAGTACATACATTAATCAAGATATATATCTATATATATATATTATTATATATATATTATATATATATATATCTATTACATATTTAATATATAATACATATATATATCTCCGCGAACCGTTCTGCTACTTTCAGTCGGCATATAGGGATACAAAAGCATCATTATATATCCCTGGAAATAAAATCTGAAGAAAATTTTGATGAAAATTTGGACTTTGAGATGAAAATTTTGAGATGGAAATTTTGATTTTGAGATGAAAATTTTGGACACACTCAAAATATTTTGAACAGTACTAAGTATTGAAAAAATAAGCAAAATTTTGAAGTAGTGCATCTCCAGTGTGGCTTGAATATTTTCGACTCTTATAGATCTAAATAAATACGATGTTGAGAACTTCGTGATAGGTTTTGACGAATTAGCTTTGTTAAACTCTAACTCTAAATAATAAATGCAAAGTGTAAACGTGGAAATAATGTTAATAATTGAAAAATTTAATTTGTTTGAAATAAAAAAAAATTAAATAAACGAGGTCTGCGTCATTTTATTCTATGATAAAGTGAGTGTTTGTTATTTATTTATAATAATAAATTTTATACTCGTATGTTTCATATTTGAAAGCTTCTATTGTTTTTCTTATTGTTGTCAGTGTTTTGTTGTTCCTAAGTTAAACAGTATTATTTTAGAAATATCCGTTGACATTTATTTTATTGATGTATTTTGAATAATATTTTATACATTTTCTCTATAAATTTTGTGTCGACTTCAACATTAAAATTTATATTAAATTAGTACAATATGTACAGGCATAGATCTATTATTCTTTTGATTTGTTTAGAAAACGAGATGTAATAAAAGAATAGAATAAGTACAATTTAATTATCTTACCTCTTTTCTGGTAAAAAAGGAAGTTAATTACATTCCTCCGAAAGTAATTTATCTTTCCGCTAGGTGCCGTTCGTGGGTGAGAGAAAAGGAGGCCAGAGGTCATGCCCGTTGGACAAGGTCCTTCGGACGGACACGTGACGAGTTATCCTAATTCTTCGTATTGACCGTGAATGGTGCTGACCTCGGATATACCTTATCCAAACGTATCCTATACGGTTCAGTTGATCAACAGCCTGCTATTGTACGACATCTTTGCTATCAGACTCTTTGTATATAAAAATTCTGTTGGCATATTATTATTTCCAGACGTCATAATAATCTATCGAGTTTTTTTGAGCAATTGTTTTATTCGAACTATTTTGCATTAAGTATTAACAAATGGCGTCTTAAATAGCTAAGCAATTTGCGATGATTCGAAGATTATACAAATTAAAAATATATGTGAACTTGAACTAGAGTTGAATGAATAGTCGAACTGAAATATACATATTAAGAATAGATTTAAATGTTCAACAAAATTTGTGTATCATGCAGCAAGGTAAAGTAAAATAAAAAGTTGAAACTTAAATAAACTTGTCTGGTAGATACTATCAATGTTGAAAATTTTATGTTATTATCTGACAAGAAAAATTATTTATGTTTTTTATGACAATATGCCAAACGGAAGATAAGAGTATGAGATACTTCCTACGATTGAATTTATACATCTTTGTTGTTTAATTTTTTGATCTTAGGTTTGCTTCTGTTTTAGTTTTTAATGTTTACTTGGTTCATTAGCGTTGTATTGCTCAAAATTGGTGCTATTGCTATGTGGACCAAAGTTTTTATAAATATATTTACAAAGCTAAAATCTAATGATTAAAATTTTGATACCTATTATTTAAAAAAATTCAAATCCATCGATTGAGTCTCTTAATATTGTCATAAAATATTGAAACAACGATGTTTAACATTTCAATGGCTTAAAAATTGTCAAATCGGAGCCGCGCGGACTACGCTGCTAAAAATATGCAAAATAAAAATACCTTTGTAAAACTTTCTACACAATGCCAGAATTCCGTCGAAAATGTAAGTCATGCTTTTGAACTCGATTCAATATTTTTTTGTTAAAATTTTTTAAAAATGCGTTTATGATTGTGATTTTTATATGCAACTCATGTGACTTTTTCTAAATATTCTCAAATGCTAATGCCTTATATTTTTATGATAAATTATAAAAATAAGATTTTTTATTACTTGAATGCTGTAAAACAAAAAAGAATTATATCATCAATTGTTTTATTAATTCAATTTGTTTTAATATTTTTTTTTCTTTAGTATTTAATCAAACATTATCTAATCTTAGTAGCTTCTTGCTTCAAAATTTTATTCCACATTTTTTTCTCTAATTTGCTTATATAAATAATGTTCTAAAATCAATTCATACCACAACCTACTACACCCAGGGATTAAAAGAAACAAAGAACAACCAAACTTAAAAATGAACGAAAACTTTATCATAGAGAGATAAAATATTCGTTTATCATGAGAAAGTACTCCGCGAACCGTTTTGCTACTTTCAGTCGGTATATAGGGATGCAAAAGCATCATTGAATATCGCTTTGATTAGGCTATACCTGCTACTAACATGGAGACCATATCGATATCCGCGGTGATGATATGTGAAGTTGAAAAGTGTATAGACAATCTGAAAAACAATAAAGCTGCGGGACCAGATGGTATTCCATCCGACGTAATAAAATTTTGCTCGAAATATGTAAGCGCTCCGCTAACACATATCTTTAAATATTTGTTTTTTAAATTCATCCTTTCTTTCATGTTGGAATTTCACTAGAGTAACGCCAATATATAAATCCGGAGAAAAGAAAAATGTACAAAATTATCGACCATTACTATCCAATCTTTACCTTATTTGTTAAATATTAAGTCGTCCCATCACCGCCTTATTAAAAGGTGGTCAACATAGGTTTTTAACAAAGAGGTTTACAATAACGAATCTCTTTACAATATCTCGTGATATAGCCCTAGGATGCCTTAGCCCAGACCGATGTTACATATACATAGATTTCTCAAAGGCATCCACCACCGACTTGACTACGATATACTTCTAAGGAAGGTATATTTTTACGGATTAGATACAATTTATTAAAAATTTTCGCATCATACCTGAAGGACAGAATCCAATATGTATCTATAGAAGACAAATGTTCAACAGTTTTTCCAGCATACCCAGGAGGAATTCCACAAGGATCAACCCTTGGTCCCTTACTGTTCTTGATTATGATAGATTATATACAAGACAGGATAAAAACAGCGAAACGTGTGCTCTTTGCGGATGACCTTAAAATTTATTCTCAGATTACGAGTTTACGCGAATATTTAAAATTATAAAAAGAGATGCATTGGTGGACTGGACTGAGGAGAATAATCTGCATTTTAATATTTAAAAAGTATGCTTGTCTTACCTATAGTCGTTCAGTAACACCAATACAGTTCGATAATGCGATTAATAAAGAAAAAATTTCACGCGTTGCTAATGGATCTGGATATTGTCTTTGATGTCAGACTGAATTTCTCAAGTCACATAAACCAATTAGTTACAATGTGTTATAAGCTTTAAGGTTTCGTAACACACATATCAAAAGGATTTTCGAATGAGAAGTGCATCGAGCAAATGTACAATTTTATTATTCATTCAAAATTGGAATGGCAGTTTAAAGCCCGAACCAAAAGAAGTATATCGAAATGATTGAGCAGATTCAAAAGAAATTCTTGCGATGCTTATACATGCGCGGAGAATATCCTACATTTATGAACCACGAAGTACTGTTGATGGAATGCAAGTACCGCAGTCTCGAGTCGCGCAGACAGGAGGGTCTAGTCATGTTGGGGGTTAAAATTTTAAGAAATATAATTGATGCTCCGAACTTGCTAGAGAATTAAATAAATATAATAAATGGCATTAATTATATTTATTTATTTCTGATGCTCTAAGTGACAGCGGAATTGTAAGCCTGCAAACGTCGCGTCGGTAAAGATTCTGAACAAACGTGAAAACATTACTAAGTATTTTATTTAGTAGTAAACGAATTCTTGATTGTGTAGGAACAGGAGGAACTCCATTTACAAATACTTGTTAAATTATTTAAATAAGTAAAAAAAAATTATTTAACTTTTTTATAAGCTGAATTCTTATTTTAACTGACGGTTAAGATTCATACACTGTCATTAACGATTACTACCAACGGAAAAACTGAGCCTAGTTAAGGTTTTTTCCACTTAACTGGCGAGACAAATGGAATCTGGGAACGAGCGGTTTGGGCCACATTTAACTCGGAAAGGCAGAAAAAGTATTCTAATTGCCGCGCGACAGTGTTGTGGCCAAGGGGTGTGCTCGTGCATTCTAGTAATATATGCTGAATAGTTTGGGGATAAACCCGCTTGTAAATGTAAATAATAGTAGTAATGAGATCATTTAAAATAACCCTTATCAAAATCAGAAAAAGTTTAATTTCGATGAAGTATTGATTGTTTAGTATCGTGATTAGTAAAATCATTTTAAATTTGTAAAAATATTAAAAAAAAAATAAAAAAATTCTGGTTGCTAACATTTTAAAATAATATCATTCCTTATAATAGCGCTTTATTAAGTAACAGAAATAGCGAAAAAGGATAAGAATTTAAAAATAAGACCGAAACACACTATTTCAGCTGTTTAAAAAATATTGGCGTGTTGGATTGCGCTCGACTACAGTCAGATATATATGTTTTCGTAAATGCTCTGTTTATGTCGTTTTGGCTCTGGAACTCTAAGCTCAATTTCTATTATTTTTGATAATATTAAATATCGTCATCTTCATACCCGACTTGCCGATTTTAAAATTTCCAATGAAGGGCCCCTGTATCGTAAATTTGCCCCAGCTCGAATCCGGAACATTTTTTTGCCGAGAAATAACATTACCGTTAAACAAACGGTCTTATGTCTTCATTAAAATAAGCAAAACTTTACTATAATTTCAATGAAACAAAATATCGTAATCTTCCTATTGTTGCAACGATCCATGGAGAGATCCCTGCTTGGTGCAAGCCCAAGAGATGATGAAATTAGGCACAGAACTAGAGTAACGGATATCATGGATCGTGTAGTGAAGCTAAAATGACAATGGGCAGCGCTTGTTGCAAAGCAGGATGCTACAAGATGGACTTTCAGATTTCTGTAGTAGAGACTAAGGGAGAATAGAAGAGGCGCCGATGTAACGTGAGATGGGCCAACGATTATCCGCTGTGGAGGGAAAGAAATGGCTATAACTAACCAACAACAAAGAAGGATGGAGGGGTATTGAAGAGGCCTATATCCACCAATGGAGAGATGATGTTTGAATAATAATAATTGTCATAAGCTTTAAATTATAATATTGTTATATTAATATTTAATTTTGCTTTTTACCGCTAATTATGTGTTTTCGAAAAATCATGTTTCAATGTAGGTACTGATTGCGTGCCAAATAAAAAATAATAATTCCTGTGTTTGAGTGGTAAAAAGTATGTTTTAATAAAAAAAAATCTGTGAATCCGCCAGTGTGAGCCGGTTGTATCAAATTAGTTTATAGTAATCATTAAGTTTAATGCATAGATTTTTACGTTTTCCATCAAGCAAATAACTCGTTTCCTTAAAAATCTATTTAAACTTTAAACTCAAGTAATTATTACTATAAAACAAATTGACATAACCGAGCCTTAATGATTTAACTAATTGTAATTTGTTTTAAATAACAATGTTCTGCAAAAAAGACTCTTTCACTCCCCTGGGAAGTGTTATTTGATTCTTATGTTTTTCAAATACGCTGAGTCCGAATCAAATCCGAAATCAAGTCCCATCAAAAATCCCATCAAGCATTACTTTTGAGAAAAATGAGGTTGAAGTAGATAAAACGAAAAATTACACTTTTTGTAATTAATAGGTATTAATACTTATTTGTAACTTACAGATATATACATTTTATCCGTGTAAGCATCTTAATTCTGAAAAAAGCAAAAAAATATTTTTTTATAATTCTTTTTGTATCTTCCTTAAGGAAAAACACGATCATAATATTTATTTTTTCAATTAAGTTTTCTCCCATGGCTGGGCCATTATGCAAGGTTCACATTCACATGCACTTGGTATAAAAACTAATAATTTAACACATTTATTATCAGAAAAATCTCGGATGAAACGAGTGGTAAAAAGATTTCGAATATCTTTGACATTTTTTGTTGTAGGAGTATATGCTTAATTTTGAGTTCAATCAAGTAGTCAAGTTTTTTTTTCTTTTTGAATTTGTATTTTTCTTTTGAATAAGTATGTTTTTTTGTAAATTTATGTTTTTATTGTGTGTTTTCTTCTAACTATTGATTATTTTATTTTTCCTAAAATTGTTTTTACTTTTTATTGTTTATTTTTTTAAAGTTTTTCTTTCTTATCACTCTAATTTTTTTAGGTGTTTTTATTAACTATCGATTATTTTTTTGGTATTTTTACTCATAGTTTTTTATTGAAAATGTGTTTTTACTAATCATTAGTGTTTTTATGATTTTTTTAAAATATGGGTTTAATTTTTATTACTAAAAAAAAATGTGTTTGTAAGTACGCTATTACAGTGATAGTAAATAAATAAAATTATACAATATTAATTATTATACCAACATACAAAGAAAAAACTGAAACTGGCTACTTTAACTCAGGCAAAGGCCAGAAAGATAGAGAAGTGATACCTACTGCAATGAAATTATTAGCCGATGAAATATATTTGAATTTTATTTAATATTCCTGTCAATTTACCTTTCATGTAAAATTAGATTGTTTAATTTTAGATTAATGAACTGCAAATCTACATAAACCAACAAAAATTCCATTACAATTCACATTTTATAAAATATATGGAAGCTGATGAATAAATTTTAATTTGACTTCAGATACAAAAATGTGATACAAAATGCACGACTAGATATGCGGGACATAAAAGCAAAAGCAGCAATGTCGAAAAAAAAAGTAATGCAGTCATCGAGGATTACCAGTTTATTAAATTCGAGTTTTTGTAGAATGCATAGCCTATATATTTATAAGAAACATGACTTTGGAAGAGATAGATACATAAAATCTTGAATTCAGTACATTTTAAATTAGTAATCCCCGGTGACTGCATTCAAAACATTTTAATAGCCCATAATAGTTTTTATAACCCATATATGAAAAATAATTGTGAATTTTGCTCACATTTCCATTTACTTCTTTCGAGCCATTAAATTAGATTTTGTGATGTTGACCTTCAATTCTTCTGATATTTTCCGCATTCTGTTCGGAAGATCAAGTGTCTTATCTAAGAAGACCACAATATCATTGGCAAAACATAGATAGTTTAAAAAATCGCCATTTGTATAAACGTATTATTGATGTTCTATTAAGATTTCGGCTGCCTTACTTGATAGGAAAAAAAGAAGATGGCTTATGAAGGTTAATCGATGATGTTTTATTACGTTTTTTTTTTGGGTTGCAATCCTAGGATTGTTCTGCAACAAGCACTCACTTTCTCCACTCCTCTCTGTCACCTGCCAGCCTCTTCATTTGAGAGGTGCGCATCTCCGATAATCTGGTCTACCTAGCTTAATCTCGGGCAGCCTCCACGATTATTGCCTTCAACATTTCCCTCGACGATTGTAAAAAGTAAGCCCGGATGCCTTATATTATGGCCTATCCAAATTGCTTGTTGTTGGGCGATTCTGTTAAGCAGCTGCCTCTTTTCGCCCACCCTGCTCAACACCTCGTCGTTTCGGATATGTTCTGATCAATGGATATATTTTGTAGACAAGTCTGTATAGTATGTCAATTTTTACTATGGTACATTTTATAAAATCTTCACCAAAAATTAAGTAATATCATAAGATATCGACGACAGACAGATTCTTTGTGTAATCGAAGCCGTTTTCATAATCAATGAATCCAATACACAGTGGCATTCTGTATTCTTGAACGAGCTCTATGATATCTCCATCAACAACTTGCAAGAGATAATAACGTTTATAATATAATGATAATAACGCTGTGATATGACTACATGCTGAAGCTTTCACTGAAACCATCTTGTTTTCTTGACTCTCGTTTTTTTTGGCTGCATTGAGAGTGAAATTTTAGGATGCAATGAAATGCGCGCGCATCGTGCAATGGAATATTTTCACGCCATAAAGTCACGACACACCAATCAAAATCTTAGGTGGCGATTTTTCGAGTGATATTTTACCGATCACAATTTTCATAAGTGATGATATCAAGTGGTTTAAATATGTTACGTAAATTGCACACGCTCCGGGCGCTGTAATTAATTAGCTGTTTTGAAAATTGCTTGTGCTCCGAGCGCTGTTATTGTTGTATTTTCTCTAATTACTGATCTATTTTTCAAAATAATTGTGATCAAATTCAAAATGTGTTTTTATGGTGATTAAAGTATGTGGTTACTTTTTCATTTTCTCTTTTTTATACAAGCAAAATGCAATTCTGTACGTGGTTACTGTATTTAATCTGTACTTTGGATTTTCTATCCGTTGATGAAAACTAGTGTTAATTCTAGTTTATGTTACCTTGAGTTGGAACATAGAACATGTTCCAACGCGAGTTATAGAACACAGTATGTGGTATTTAATGTACGATAAAAATGTATAACTTCTTACATGCATACTTTAGTACACGCACCCAGTAGTTTACATCATTTATAATTTTTTGTCAGCCATATTAATTTGTAAAACAGGAACCCTCGAACTACAGGAATGTTATATTTATTACATTTTTTCCTTGTGAAATATTGGTGAATACTATGTATATTGCGTTAGGTTTTTTTTTACATGGTGTCTCTGGCAAAATGTGTGCAATTATTGTTAACTGCTAAACGCTACCAGCAATTTATAAAGCTTTAAAATAAAAAGAGAACCGTCTCTAACATCTCGGCTCCCTTCCTTGTTCGAAATATAAAGGTACATGAGTGATCTGTTGAATAATGCAGGCAGTTAGATTCGATTCTACATTTAAATATTGAAAGGCACGGTATTTCTGCTGACGTAGTCGAGAATCAAGGGAAACATAATCACGCCTTGTATGAGCGGCAGGCACTCCATATCTGATGGGTGCTTTCAGATGTGTTTTGGAACGTATGCTGATGTGCGAGCTTAGCATCTATTCTGGCACCCACATACAATAAATAATATACATTATTCGTTGATATACTATCACTACTAAAGAAGGGATATTACTACTAATACTATTGAAGAGATCCAGAAGCGCATAGTGGGTACAAATCACCGTTATTTCGACGTGCAAAATCAGATAAAATCCAGACTGCTGGACTACCCAGAAACATTAAAATACTAGGATACAAAACACTTATCAGACCAATACTCACATACGTCGCTGAAACATATGTTCTAACTTAAAGGAATGCGCGAACTTTGGACGTTTTTGAAAGAAATTTTTTTACTTTGGACAGATGGACTTCGGCGCATACGTTATAAAAATGAGCACTATACTTTATTTGATGAGGAAAGCTTCGCAACATTTATTAAATTGGGCAAACTTTGGTGGCTGGCTCATGTGGAGAAGATGATTGAACAACAAGCACCGAAGTCTTTGCTGAATTCAAGACCAAAAGAGAAAGAAGGCCAAAATTAAGATGGAGTGACAATTTGTTCAAAAACATTCCAGCCTTGGAGATTCACAACCAGAGAGAGCTGGCATAAGACAAAAATGAGTGGAGGAAGACTTTTGAAGAGGCTAAAACCCACCAAGGGTTGTAGAGCCAAAAATGATGATGATGAATATTCGTTCAGGTAATCTCTTCACATATAATTATATATATATATATATATAATATTCGTTGAAGTAAGATCAGTGTCGTCTAATAAATAATATTTATTTTCAGAACACAACCTATGTCAACCAAAAAAGAGCTTAATGACAACATAATGCCTTTTAATGGCAGTAAAGTTCCGAATAATGGATCTATTAAAATTCTTGGCACCCTGACATCGAGCCAGCAAGCACACGTACTTCTCTCCAAAATTCTTGATATACCTTTTTTATAAATCCAAGTACTCTACAAAGCCCGTCTGTATTTGAATGCGCTCTTTCATTGAGTTTGGCTCATTGGAGTCGATTCCGGGCTGGATTCTAAGTGACGCTTGGCGCAAAAGAGAACGACTTTCATATTAACAATACGCTGTTAATACTTTCAGACCGCATTCGAAGATTTCTCGATAAAATTATACACACTTTTGTTATTTTGAAAACGCCTTTTGCAAACACAATTTTTCCAAGTAAATAATTATTTTAATTAAACACAAATTCACATAGTTTTAATCACAGTGCTGATACGGAACCTAGCTGTGGATGGCAAAAGTAAACACTAAATAATTTAAACTTTTATTTATTACGTACAAAATCATTGAACACGGGTTAAATTGAAGTACCGTTCTCATTTTTATAGTCACAAAATGTTTCCAGAATATTTTACACACATATTTTTTTTATTTTATTTTATTCGGTCATCCGACAGAGAGACATAATTGCTTGGTAAGATAAAATACAGAAAAATTGATAAATGTCTCCCACAATTGAAAGATAACATAGATAAGGCATAATTATAGATAAGTCAATTTGATAATAATGTAACAATTTTACAGTTTCATTTAATCAATTGTTCCTAATTCAATACTAACATAAACATAAAAGGGTTCGTAATGCACATGGTCAGGGAGGGGGACGAGTTTCTAGTATCTGGCTCACCATATGACGATTCTCTTCATATTTAGTATTAAAAATATCTATTGAATTCAAAAGGTATAATCTGAGCGTATGCGTGGGATGGGAGAGGATTTCCTATTATTGTTTTGATAAGTTGGAAGGGAACAGAGGTACTTCTGTCTGGTAGGTCGGAGGAGGACGTGGAAGATAGCAAGCTGGTGATTTCAGGAAAATCAATAAGGTTATGAGTTATGAAGTAGAGGATTTCCGATTATTGTTTTGATAAGTTGGAAGGGAAAAGAGGTACTTCTGTCTGCTAGGTCGGAGGAGGACGTGGAAGATAGCAAGCTAGTGATTTCAGGAGAATCGATAAGGTTATGAGTTATGAAGTAGAGGATTTCCTATTATTGTTTTGATAAGTTGGAAGGGAAAAGAGGTACTTCTGTCTGCTAGGTCGGAGGAGGACGTGAAAGATAGCAAGCTGATGATTTCAGGAGAATCAATAAGGTTATGAATTATTTGGAAAAGTAAGGATTGATCTGAGAATATTTGCCTGCTTTCAAGAGTGTCCAATTTATGAAAATGTGTTGGGTCCAAATTGTTAAAATTCAAATTGTATTTGTAGTTAATATGCCCTAAGGAAGGACCATCATTCCTTCCTTAGGGCAAAATACAAATCAAATATTACAAAATATTGGAAAATATGCTTACGTGTTGTATATTTTTTTTGGCAACTTGTTTTGATATTTGGTACCATGAGAAGAAGAAAATTATTTTTTTGTTGTTTTGAGTGATTATAAAAAATATTTATGTTTTTCTAATTTTATTATTATTGTATATAGTATGTGTTATATAGTTGTGTTATTAGTATGTGTTAGTAATGTTAGTATATTTATTGGTATTAATTTCTTTGGGGGAAACCCGCGTCAAAATCTGGTCCCCAGAAGGACCTTTCTTCAACCGTTTTGCCTGAATCACAACAGGCATCTTCAGGGTGCCTTGTTAAAACTGTCTGTTTTAAAATCTGTGTACAGGCCTACCCTAATATATGGACTTCAAATTATGATCCTGATGGAGAGATGAGTTATCTTAAGGGCCCTGATGGACAGAATGAGAAATGCTGACATACGGCAAGGAGCTCCAACTCCTTCACATAGAAAAATCAGAAAAAGATTGTTTGAAATGCCAGAGGAACGAATACCTAGACGAATCCTTTTGGCAACCCCTGAACGAAAACGACCATTGGGCCGCCCCAGATTAAGCTAGGAGAAGTAATAAAATGTATGAAAACAGAATAGTTCTTGACTGGTTGATTCGTGTGGAAGCAGAGCAAGGTAAGGGAATATAGAAACACTTTGTCGAGTCTTTGGGCCCTCGACCCTACCAGGACAATAGGATGAAGATGATGATGACGATGATTCACACCTTAATTGATAGCTGTAGACAGTTCACATTCAAATATGATTATATAAGGCTTTTCGATTAAATCTCTCATCTCTTCGGTGTATCCGCCCATCTAATCCCTGAGCAGCTTGAGTAGAGTGGTTGAGTTAAGACCTTTTCAAAGACCTTTCACAGAGTCCTAGAGTTCAGACCCATCTCAGTCTCTTCGATCTCATAACTGTCACTACTTTGGGATTTCTTAAAGCTCCGAGTTGGTGCGACTGGGGCATAGGTTATTGACCATAACTGGCTCAGATATTCTGCGGAGCAATTCATTTCAAATTCTTAGAAGACCTTTTCCAGTTTTTCTGGTCTCAGAATTGGCATACACGCGAGTATGGTGCTATTGGCTTAAGAGTCATGCGGAATTCATTAGGGGAAAATTTATTACGCCTTTATTACAAAAAATATGTGTAATGCGGAAATATAGTTTTTTTTAAATGTTCAAAGAATAAGCTTTAAGGTTGCAGATATAACGTTTGATGATCTTCAAAATGGATGCAATAAAACGGTGTTTACTATACTTGAGTTTTAACAGTGTTAATAGTAAATTGAATATTATAAATAACCAGGTCCTTTTCACAAATATGTTATCTTTAAAAGTTTTTTTCATGTTAGTACCTAATTTTAATTCATTTCCTATTAATTATTTTTTTATATTTTGATTGTCTATACTTTAATTTTTGATTCCTTATGTATCTTGATAAAGGGACCATTGGCCTTGAAATATTTTGATATTTTCAATAAATAAGTAGGGAAAACATGGTACATTTTTATCAATTATATAATTAATATTAATTATATTCTGTGAATAAGTGTGAATTATGCGGGGTTTTGTTTTCATTCATAATTTTAATTATAAAAATCCATAAAAAGACGACTCAATTAAAACGTGAATGATTGTTGTAAAACGCGTAATATGATTGTTCGATACGTGGTCGTCACAACCAATCGTACGCGTTGGTGTAGTGCTGTAGTATTTGTTTATCTGGGCACTATACAATTGCGACGTACATAGGCGTGACTAATGAAATTAAGTGTTTTGAAGGGAATTTAAAATGTTGAATTTAAAAATTTAAAAAATTATTTTAATTCTCTTAATTTTACCTGTTTAATTATCAAACTAAATTTTTTTTCGTATATCCTAGACCAAAGTAAAAATTATTCTCTTAAAAATAAGTGAAATTTCCCCATTGTGATCGATATCAATATTACGAAATATACATTTTATTTCGAAAAAAATCTATTTAAGTACCTACCGCGTATTTTGTATTGTACGTGCTGATGTAAAGATGTCAATTTTTCGGTCATGGCAGTTCAAGGATGTGGTGTGTACCGATACACGTCAATACTTCGTAAACAACTGGCGTCAAGAACATTGTTGCATTACTGTCTAACGTGAAGCAGATTACGTATAACGTAATCCCCTTCTCGCATAGATAGCGATAATGCACACATTGACGGGTATACAATACATTCGCCATGGCCAAAAAACGACCGGTTGTGTCCGTTCACTTTAGGAAAGCCACCTGCATTTGTGTGAGTGATACTCTCTGTAACACGTAAATTGTGTAGTGGTATTCCTTTTTTAAAGCTACTCCATTGGCCGCTTCAGTAACACTCTGACCGGCGAGCGGAGCGGTCGTTTCTTTGTTTAAAATTTTTTTTTAAAGATACGGTTTACTGCAAGATCACGATACGGTGACAACAGATTAATCAATTTAATATAAATTTAGATGAGGATTTGGAGTCCGATACAGACGACAATAGTTTATCTTATTGATTAAAATTAATTATAAGATTTTGAAACCATTTAACTTATTAAACCTGCTTATACAGGGTGCAACAGAACTAGTCCACAATACTTTACACGTGGATTCCAGCCTTGATTGTGAGTAGAAAATGTTCGAGTAACCATGATCTAATATCAATAGTTAAGGAGATATGGGACATCATAGTTTGCATTTTTTTTCAACATTTCTGACTTATTTTTTACAAAACGCGGAAGTATCATTACAGTAACTTATATCAATAAAAGTTGAATAAAATAATAAAAACTCAGAAAAAATTCCAATTGGAATTGAAAAGGAAAGGGTCGGAAGAAAAAAATTGGAATTAAAAGATTATTATCATTTTATTTGACTTGTATTTAAGGAAACAAATTTTTCATATTCGATATAAGTGAGTGTAATGATAGTCCAACATTTTGCAAAAAATAAGTCAGAAATGTTGAAAAAAATGCAAACTTTGATGTCGCATATCTCCTTAACTATTGATATATTAGGTCATGGTTGCTTGAATATTTTTTACTCAAAATCAAGGCAGGAATCTATCTGTAAGTTGTTTTGGACTAGTTCTGTTACACCTTGTATATTATTTATTTTAAATTAGCTATAACCCATCAAAAATGACTGACTTTTGTTATATATTTCGGATGCCAGTTAATGCTGGGAGAACAGCGCTATCTAGAGTAGCGTCTTGAGAACGTTAGTGATGGATATTACTTAAAAGAGAATTATGCTTTTTTGCTTCTTATACCTCATTCTTATATTATATCACATTATTATTTGAACATTCTGCGTTGGTGATGGACATTGTTACGTTTCAATTTTCAATAAACTAAAATAATAAAAAATTCCAATTTAGAGCATTTTATTTAAAAAAGCACATAGTCAATATTTTCATTTTCTTTACTAAAAATTTTGAAATCATATTAATTTTGAAAAAGGAATTAGTTTTTTGTAATACTTGTACCTATGCTTATTTTAGGTTTAGAAACTAAAATAATTTTTATATTTATTTTTTGCGTCTGTATTTACTAAAAAAATAATGTTACGAGTTTTTGTAATCGCACTGTTACTCACACTAATGCAAGTGGCTTTCCTAACGTGAACGGACTCTACCCTTCAATGATTTAATTGTAAAAATTGTAAATAAGGTTCTCAGTTAACGAATGGTAGGAGAAAACTTGTAAGAGTTCAGAAAATTTGCAGGAGAGAGAAAAAACGCTTAGTGAAATAAATAACCAGAATTACTTTTTAAATATTCTAATATTGGCCTGTCAATTTTGGACATTCATTTTACGTCTTATTTGTTTATTTGTATTGTTAAGCAATCCTAGTGACATCATCGAACTGTCGCCATCCATCATATATGTTACCACCTGATGAATATTGATAAATATAGAACATTTTTCCGCGTAAGTTATCTTTTGAGGTTGAATTTCGGCAAGATTGAGTTGAAATCGTGACAAATAGAATAACGCAGATAGTGCATACAATTGTACTTACATTTAAAAAAAAATAAAATCACTTTGCGACACTATGTATTATAGACTCTTTTTACAGGGACACCTTTAAATAAATAAATAAAACTATAAAAATCTTAATTGTTAAAAGTTCTGCTACAAAATGTATAACATTCGCTTGTATTTTATCCTAGAAACAATTTCTTAGGCCGACGCTTACTGTTCTCTCTGGGCGGTTTTATAAAACTCGGAGAGAAAGTTCAACCCCTTTTTCCACGCTGGTAAATACGGATTCCTAATAGACGCGAAGGAGACCAAAAACAAGTGAAAATAATATATTTCGCAATTTCGCTGCAAAGAATGTAACATAAAGGATTTAAAGGGGTTTATTGCGCGTTTATTGATATATCCCTCTTAGGCAAACCGCCCCCCGCCGCGCGAGTATTCCCACTTCGGGTGGGCCCTATTCCCGGGGCGTCTGGATGTCGCGCAAAATAATTACCGGGAGGGAGATGTTTACTCCCGGCGGATGACGACTTATGCGGGACATTCCGGAGCGTCCCGGCGACTCGTAAACGCTTGTCACGGGTAACAGTTATCACCGTGTTCGCTAGCGACGGCACAGTCGTCGCCTGCTTACTGTGTAAATTGTGTCTAAATAACGTCGAATTGTAGCGCCCTTCGATGCAAAATACAGCGCCGCCGACAACACTTTTCGCGCCGAAATGTATTTCCCCGAAAAAAATTACGGCAAAATCAGCCTTCCATTTAGCGTGCCGTATTTGCAAAAGCATATTTCTAGCAATTTTTTTTGAACTCTACACATTTGAAGTGGTAAATATATTTTTATTTTTTAAGCAATGTGAGGTTTTCAATTGGAAATACGTTATATTTATCAACAAACAGAATAGAATAGTAGAAGAAAATTAATTATAGAAAGGTCATTCTTCTAGAATAATAGAATAATTACCAGGTCGCAAACAAATCTCATAGATAATACACAAAGTAAACTCAGCAATTAGCCTCGCATTGTATTTTCATTGCATGTAGGTATTTTCTATGTGTAATATGTTTCTATGTATAATAGGTATTTAATATGTAGGTGTATAGTTACTAGATTTTGTCCCCAGAGGGATGATTAATTAATTAAGATAAATTATAGAAGTTTCACAGACACGAAGCTATGAATATGTGAAACGTATATTAGCTGCGAAATCTATGTAGGTATACTAAATAATTCATTAGAAAATATTACAGATGTCTCTAGTATAGTGCCTTCAAATATATATTTATAAGAATGATTCTAATTTGGAACATATATAGAAATTTCAACAATTTGATAATGTGTGGTTTAACGATGGAATTGGTGAACGTTGCATTACGTAGAGTGATCACTTAAGCTAGCTCATACAAGTTGTAAGCTCTGGGCCATCGTATAAAAAGATTTCCATACACGTTTCTTATATTCATAGCTTTATCTCTGTGAGAATTCTGTAATTTATCATAATTAATTACTTCAGATATTTGATAGTCCAAGGAACATTCTAATTTTAGAAGAATATACCAAATTAGACGCATTGATCAAATTTTCTCCTTGAGACAGATCTTAGAAAAAACGTTAGAATATGATGCCGAAACTCATCACCCCTTTGTAGACTTCAAGGCCGCGTATGATAGCATAAATAGGAATGTTCCAATAATTGCGAATAATCAAGAACATCAGTAATAATATTTAAAAATAATTTTTCAAAAACTTTAGAAAAACAAGAAACAAAAGACATTTCATTTTGATATTTTGACAGTTATACAACACCCCGACGACGGAAAGGTTTTTCTGAAACATGTTGGTGTAATTAATCAAATAAAAAAAGAAGATATACACAAATAATACAATCATTTTTTTTTTAAATAGGAATGCATTGTACAATGCACTGAGTGAGTTTAGAGTAGCGCGTAAGCTGATCAATCTGGTTAAACTAATAATGTCCCCAGTAACGTGTAGAGTCAGGGTTGGCAGTGATCTGTCCGAGCCCTTTGAAGCGCTCCACGGGGTGAGACAAGGAGATGGATTGCCTGCCTCTTATTCAACATAGCCCTAGATTGAGATAAGAGCATTGATATTTGATAACTCTGTGCAACTATTGGCTTACGCTGATGATATCGACATAATTGCGAAAACTCCTGATGCTTTACGTAATGCCTTCTAAATTTTGAAAGTTCTGCCGAAAACATGGGTCTCATGGTAAGCCAGCAGAAGACCAAATACATGGCCGTAGGATGCACCCAACAAATCCCAACTCTTTCATATGGAGGTTAAAATTTTGAAATGGTACCGAGATTTACATACCTGGGCTCCCTGACAACAATCGACAATAATACTATAGAGGAGATCCAGAAACGCATAGTGGCGCAAATCGCTGTTTTTTCTTGCTACAAAAGCAGATAAAATCCAGACTTCTGTCCAGAAACACCAAGATATTAGTGTATAAAACGCTTACTAGGCCAGTGCTCACGTACGCAGCTAAGACTAAGATAATAACTAAGAAGAATTAGCGAGAACTGTACATTTTTGAAAGGAAAATTTTGAGGCGTATCTACGAACTGGTTCTAGAAAATGGACTTTGGCGCGGACATTATAACAATAAGTTCTATTTTCTTTTTAAGGAGCAAACGTCACAAAATTTATAAAACTGGGAAGTCTTTGATGGCTGAGTCATGTGAAGAGAATGTCCGAGCATCAAGCACCAAAGTCCCTGCTGAACTCATGGCCAATAGGACGAAGAGCTTAGGAAGGCCAAAATTAAGATGGAGTGACAACGTCCTCAAAGGTATCTCTGCCTTGGAGCTTCGGAACTGGAGAGAGGTGGCATTAAACCGAGATGAGTGGAGGAAGATTCTTGAGGAGGCCAAGACCAACTAAGGGTTGTAGTGCCAAGAGTGATAATGATACCAAATTAGACAAACAATGATGGCGGTGACTTTTAAATATTTTTTTAGACCCAGATATGACAAAATTCAGATTTTGAAATACCACGTTATTTGATTTTAGTCAACGGATATTTTATAGTTTATCAGACTTATTGCACTCACTGTACGACTATTAACCGTATTACATTTTCTTGCTGTAATATGTACTCACGATGAATTATTTACACCTAATACATAATAGTGTTGGAACTGTGAATAAACCACATGTAAATACTGCACACTTATATTCAGCATGACACCGGAGATACGTCTATTAGTGTAATAAATTAATGAGAAAACAGTTGTATATTTTTTGATAATGTCGCTAAGTAAAATATTTTTTATTTTAGAGCATATCCGATGTTTTCATAGTAAAATATTAAATACAGTACAATCGCTATATTCCTTACTCCATTTTCCATATCCGCATATCCGATGTTTTCATAGTAAAATATTTAATACAGTACAATCGCTATATTCCTTACTCCATTTTCCAGCCTAAAAATTGGTATTTTAATTGAATCGTATCAAGTTCATTCAATTGTTTATGACGTTTGTCTAGTAACCACTCATCCACGTTAACATATTTTTTGAACAGAATGAAATAAATTTTGTTGGTTTGATTTTACGAGATCGGCAAACAATGATTTTTCCGCCAGAGATATCCACAAAGCTCTTACAAATTCGGTTTCACAATTGGATGGCGATGGGCACGCTATACACCGCGTGTACTTTTAACATGAATCTCGCACCTAATATTTCAAGATCACTGAAAAGTGCAATACTTTCGTATATTCAATTTGTCGATTAAAACGATAGATATTTTGAAATACAGAAATATTGTAATAATAATATAAATTTATAAATTTTAAAAATAGTTTAGAGCAAAAAAATACTTCTTATACTTTGCTTAAGAACCTAATTATCAAAATAATTATAATCAATTGGGAAGATTTCGGTGGTATTCGGTTTTCGATCATGTCATGATCAGGTCATGGGAGAACAGAGACTTAATAACAAACACCACAGTCCCTGCTGAATACAAGATCAATAGAGCAAAGGAACTAAGGAAGGTAAAAATTAAGCTAGAGTAATAATGTAGAGTAATAATAGTGAGATGAGCGGCTCCACTTCCTATATTATGTATCAAGATGAAGATAAATAAATATATATAAATAAATATATATGATTTATACACAACGTTTTATTCGACTAATTTGAGTTATATAAGCCTAAGCGCTTTCGATGGGCACAACCATCATATTCAGAGGCAATATTAGAACTGCGAATCGAAAGCGCTTAGGCTTGTATAACTCAAATTAGTGGAGTACAACGTGAATAAATTATTTTGTTAATCATGAACTTCCATTCTGTAAACGAAACAACGCTTAATTTATTAAAAAAAAAATCAAATATATATCTGCCTTAGAGATCCCGAATTGGAGAGAATTGGTGTAAGACCGAGATGAGTGGAGGAAGACTTTTGAAGAGGGTTGTTGAGCCAACAGTGAAGGTAATGGCGATGATAGCGAAAAAACACCTTGATTCTATTTCAATTATATCTGTAAGCACAATCTTCCCAATTATATATTTTTATTTATAATAATATTGAGCTGACTGATGGGATATGAAACTGATGAAAAATATATACATCGTTTCCTTTCAGCCATATTGTTCAATTTGTTAAATTGTGCCCTTAAAAATACATATAAAAAAGCCTGGGCTACATAAAATGACTTGCTTTCAATTATTGAATGAACCAGCTGTAACCCATCATAAATGACGGCACTTTTACATGTTGGTTCCTAAGGATTTATTTATTTATTATAAGGAATTATAAGGAGTATTTATTTATTTATATAAAAAAAGAAAAAAAACTATTACTTAGTTACGGATGTTACACGAAGTTACGCTGGATGCACGGAGGGACAGACAACGAAATTTTTATGATTGGGATGAAGATTCAAATTATTTTTAAAAATGAAGGTTAAAACAAAACAAAAAATGATTCGAAAATGAAAAAACTCAGGTATACTATATTTATTTATTATTATTATATTTAGAATATTCTCCAATCAAGACCGAGACTAAGATCTTGACGCAAATAAATTCTTAATCAGGAAATGAAAGAAAAATTTCACATAAATACAGATTTATTTATGAAACATCTGCTATAAGCCAACCTAATAAGAAACACAACTAGAAACTCTTTCATTTAATTTGATGCATTCAGATCCTTGACGGTGATTCAATTACAGACTTAAATTACCCGATGTATGATGATTATGAAAATGGGGGAGACATGATCATACAATTGCCACACGCAGAGTTAAAATTAGAATTAAAAGGTGAACTACGAAGGGATTTATGTAGAAGTTAATATTTCGTGATGCATGTTGACTTACGCAATCTTATACTTCATGTTTACTTAAAAGGATTACAGCATCATTAGAATTGGAGCGGCCGTTTACTATAAAAATCGATTCACGTACCTGCCAAATATATTATAATATGTATCTTTAGTTTGGTGGTTGTATTCAAATTATTAAGATTGTACTTATATAGATACATATTTTTTGTAAAAAGTGGATAAAATGTATAATATGTTTTAAAAACGGTTTGTATATTATAATTTTATTGTTTTATAAAATTGGGAATTTGATTAATTTCAATTCTACGTTTCTTTTCTCTATGCGACAAATGAAAACTGGTGATCAATCAAAAATATGATGCCGACGTGAAACAGAAGTACACTGAATTTATACTATTCATTAATTGTAATTAATTCACTCAAAAGAAATAAAAATAATAATCGATTTCAGCAATACCACTCTATTATCAGATGATGCCAAATGACCCGGAAATGACAAGCAAATTGACTATTGAAATACATACAAAACTTAAGTATATGATTAAATATGGAATTAGTAACAGTGTATATTTTTAGTGATTTAGTGCTTAGTTTCTCACCAAAGATCGGATTATAGAAGAAACACCATTTTATGTGAAAACTATAAGATATAATACTGATCAAGTATAGACAGATTTGGTTGTGGTGGGAGGAGGTTGAAGGGAGCGTGGTTAAAATGACGCAGGTACAAAGTAATTATAATGGGAAAAGGTTTAAGAGAGAGCTGTTTACAAAATTAATTTGATTATTTATTATATTTATGTTCCTATTAATACTTTTCATAATTTCTTATATTTCTAGATGCAATCCGTACTACTTTTATACAGGAAAATCATCAACAAATTTTTAAATAAGTGTCAACAAAAATTTGAGATGTCTTAGCAATAATAATAATTATTCAGAATTTGTAAACCACCAAATATAATTTGATCACTCTATCGATATAAATACCGGTTTGAAAATTTTACATGGCATTACTAAGGTTTTTCATTTGGATAATCTATAAATATAAGAAATCAATAAAAGTATTAATAAAACTTAAATTTTCACACGAAGCAAACACATTTTGGTGTGACATAATATCTTTAACTTGCCGACGGTGACCTATATGTCTGTGAGACCGGGTATTTTGAAAAATTCGAATAAATTTTCCCCCGCCATTGATTTTGTCGTGATTTAACTCAATAAAGTGATATTAAACAAAGAGTTTTTTATTTCTTCTTTTTCTTCGTGTATCCTGTTGGGTTCCCCCGACGTCGGTGATCACCCAAGAGAAAGTTTCCATGTCCAGGGCAGTGCGGAACAGCTCTTCCATGCTTATTATCCTGGTCCATTCTCGGATGTTTCGAAGCCAGGAATGCCGCCTCCTTTCGACCCCTCGGCGTCCCTCAATATTTACCTTCATGACGAGCTAAAGAATGGAGTACTTTTCGCCTCTCATTATATGACCAAAGTATGAAATTTTACGGAGTTTTACTGTGTTGATTAATGTTTGCGTTTACTCTACGTAAAACTTCAATATATATCATTTGCTTTTTACGATGTATCTACATTTCGAACGCCTTTAGGCGAGCATTAAAGTATTCACCTTAAAGTTAAACTGACCATACAAAGCATTTGATCAACCTCTGTCTGAGCTTTAAGTTTAAGTCGTTAATACAGAGTAGACTTTTCATTTTATTAAAAGATGCACGGGCTGTCTCTATTATGCATTTACATTTCGGGGTCCAGATGGTCAGTAATAATGTTGTCCAAATATTCAAACTGTTTTACTCTCTCTTAGTGTTGGTACCCTTCAATTGAAGGCACACATTTGGATGATTATCAGCTAAAAACCATAAACTTGGTCTTGCTAATATTGACCTAATTTCTTGCTAATAATTTATTTAAAGAAATTGAAATATTACAAATAATCAAATAAAATTTGTAAACAACGCTCTCTTAAATCTTTTCCTTTTATAAATACTTTGTACCTGCGTAATTTTAAATACTTTACATTTACTTTATCCAGTTTACTTTGAGCCTGCGTAACTGAAACCACGCCCTCTCCAACTCCCCTCACCATCACCAAATATGTCTACATTTTATCATTAATTTCAGTACATTCATTCATGAATATTTAAAAACAATATTTAAGTGTAGTTAAAACAAAGTTTTTATAATTTTATTTATAAAATAGTGTCACAAAGAAAATTTGAAGAAGTAAAAATATTTCATACTTTACCACATTTTTCTCGTTGTAAGTCAACAAGACATTATGAAGCTACATATTATTATCGAAAATATGTTTAAATATTATGGCTCCATAAAAATATTTTTAATCTTTCCGCTCGATCAACCTGCAAACTATTTGTTATTCTTTGCACAAATGTGATACACTCTTAGTACCGATACTTGGAAATCATAAAAGAATACGCATTTTGATGAATGAAGTATTTCCTGAAACGACGTCGAATGTCTGAGGGAGGCCATTTAAAGGCAACGATATCAAAATGTTATAAATTGTGATGTAGCATGAGACGGAATCTTTTAACCTAACGTATTTATGGAAGAAGGAAAATAAATTGAAGTTGTAGGAGAAGCAAAATAAAATAACGTAATGATTACATTCTCTGTGCTCATCCATATGGGAATACAGCCTGATGCGTACGTATTTATTTTTGCATGAATATATACATTTCTCAAGAAATATTTACGTGGCCTGTGTTTGAGAAAAAATATTTAACACGCAGGAAACTCGAGCGTAGTATAAAAGTTAATATGTTAAAGATTGGAGTATTTAATATCCAGCAGTGAAAATACTTTTTAATTAAGATAAAATGTAAATTTCTCACAAAGAAAAAGCTTTATATATTAAGATTTATATGAAAAAGTAAGTGAAGAAGTATTTTTCTGGTATTTGCAGGGATTACGACCTGTCATTGGCTGGCTTAAGTATTCACTTTACACAATATAACGTTGACCAAATCCATCCATGATCAACACACATGTATCAAGTTTTGAATGTTCTATATTTGGTATTTATGTACCTTGATTTCTTTATTTAACTACATCATCACCATCTATGCTGGAAATTTTTCGTTTTTTTTACGAAACTGATTTTTTTACGTCACGTTTAATCATATTGCAATAAACATTAAAACCTATTAATCAATCATAAAAAGGAATATTTTAATATCCCTTAGATAGCCTTGTTTGAAAATGTTGGTATGTTGGTAGAAAGAAAGGTAGAATTTTTTTTTTTTACGTTCCGCTAATGAAATGGAAACATACTCGTATTTATCGTTGCTAGCTTTTAATTTACGCTTTTCATGAACGTATTAAAAGAACTAACAAACTGTCCCATTAGTCACTGGAATCAAGGTTCATTTTATTTCTAAAATAGCAATTCTATTCGATTTTACGCAGGAATATAAGATTACTCTTATCAATTTTACACGAAAAACAAAATCGATATCCCGCCAGAACAACTATCATTATCGAGTGAGATAATGAATTAGTTATTCATTATCTCACTCGACAATAATAGTTGTTCTAGCGGGATAGCGATTTTGTGTTTCGTGTTAAATTGGTACGGGTTATCTTATATTACTGCGTTGGAAGAAATGTTACCTATGTTACTCGCCGGTTTCTAAAGAATAAATACGTAAAATTTTCGTCAGATCGGATTCCTGTAGCAAAGGCATCAGTGAACTTTCAATAAAATTCCAAAAATACATCAACAAAAATGAACAATGCTTTGATGAAATTAATATATAATTTTCATAAAAAAAATCTTAGATTTTTTCTATTCAAAACGGCAATTTCGTAAGTGAGGATGTGATATAGGTAACAAAAAAACAAGAAAATAAACTTTTTTTTTATAACACCTTCAATAACTGCTAAATTACTTTGTGGTTACATTTTTCATATAAATAACAAGAAAAAACTTTGCGTTAACCTCTTTTTATTGAAATATTATCTTGTTTCGGGGTCAATGGACCATTTATGTGGATACAACGCATATCTACTAAAATTAACAATAGAAGTAGGTACCTACCTAGCTAAAGAAATCAACAAGAACATTTTATTTTATTTTTTTATTAATAGTTCCTCCCTTCACAAACATTCTTTCAATACCCATATTTCCACAACATTATTATCATCATCATCATCACTCTTGGCTCTACAACCCCTGATGGGTCATGGCCTCCTCGAGTCTTCCTCCACCCATCTCTCTCCGGTTGTATATCTCCAATTTCCTCTCTATAATGGCGTATAAAGCTATAAAAATATATTTACTATAAAAAAGCTAACTCAACTATATTCACTTCTTGAAATACTTTTTATAAACTATAAAAAAAACGTAAAGAATATTTTTTTTATATTACTTTGCACAGTGAATATATTATATTTGATTTTATTCTTGATATTGTGTAATCACATTTGATATGCACAAACAATTATTGTAATTCTCCTCTTTGATCAATGAAATAGGATCAATCGTAATATACTCAATGGATCGGTGATCGTAATATAGATGCGTTTAAGTGTGAAGCGTTTGACTACCAGATGGCATAACCGTCCAATTCAGTAAGAGGATTCAATTATAATAATATCCTCAGGAACAATTATGTGCTTGGGGGTCAAATTGGACAAAGTCTTAAGTTGTTAACCTGAAGTCTCCACGCTGGTTCTCTTATTTAAAACCCAACGGATAACTCTATACCCCACATCCACTAAGTTAGTTAATTTCATACTATAATTAACCATTCCCTATCATAGAAATTATCGCAAAATAAAATAATTAGACAATTATTTTTTTTAATAAACAAGTTATTTTTAAATGAGACATTATTACCAGGTGCTTAATTTCACTGTTCGATAAATTTAAACTTTTATCAAATAACATTGATGAAAATAGGTTTATATAAAATATTTTGTGGTCCTTAATCTCTTTCTGAATCTGAAAAAAGTTCTCTAGAAACTATAACATATAACTACGTTTTTTAATCACAGTAGTTGGTGGTTGGAAGATAAAAACAGGTCAACATATTTTGCAATCTAATGTTAATTTCATATTACGAAGTAAAATATGTTACATCTAAGCAAATGCATATTACTTAGGACCGGTTTCATCAACTTCCTTTATTGTAATATTTAAATCATTTTTGCATTTTACACCAATCAAATAATAATGCGTTAATATTATTATAAACCAATCTGATACAACCGGCCCTAAGGATGATGTGCAATATAAAATTTTATATGAAGATGTCACACAGTGACGAAATATTTTACTTTTTTCTCTTACATTCAGTAAAATCATCTCTTTTTAAAAATCAGTTGTAGTCGCCCAACATAGAACGGTTCGAATTGTCTTTCCATTGTTCTGATGTCCTGGTAAAAATCTCTACCTGTTTTCCATTGTATACAAATTTTTGTCCACTTCAAATAATCGTACAAGTACATTAAATATTAGTTAAGGTTGAATAGTTTACAAGTTCATGAATATTTTTCTCAAACACGATTCGAGTGTAGATTTTTTTCCTACAAAGTCATTCTATAAAATAAATGTTTCACGATGTTTACTTCTCAAGACACACTTTATTTAAATTTTATAATATCATTTGCAAATATATTTAAATTATGTGACAAAAATATTTTTTAAATGTAAACTTTATGTTTACTATTCGTGAGGCAAAATTAATATAATTCAAATCATTTTCTTATATTTACATGCATTATTTTTTTTATGGCTAGAGCAACATGTTAATAGGCTTAGATTTTGTTAACTTTTATTCAATTATAATTTAAAACACAACATAAATATAATATATCGCAGATGAATTAATTTAATATATATTTCCGAGGTATAATTTAATTAATAAAGCAATGCTGAAATGTTTTGTTTGGGTATTGTATGACAAAAGCATTCCAATAATGACAAAGGGCAAAGTACATAATAGCGGCCAGGTCAACTAAGCTCTAGCGGTCAAAGTGTTGAACGAGAGTTCTGAAACCGATGGATAGATGCAGTCTAGTACATAAAAAAGTACAAGAGAATGATTTAGCTAATCCCAGCCCAATTAAATGAGACAAAGACAAAAAACAGGCAAAAATAAAAATAGTGAATTGGTAATAATGATTAAATTTTGGAAACAAAAAAAAAATTTTAATTTTGATCTACCTAATTTTTGATTGAATGTGATGTTTATTTTCAGATGAATAATACTAAATTGGTCATTTAAATTTATGATTCAATTGTTAATTAGATAATTCACCTTTCTACCAGTTAAATTCGCTATGAATAATATTAGTTTTGCCCATTTACTTAGAGAATATCACTTTCAATATTATTTTCAGATAACTGTACAATAAAATCAATGTACACAATTAAATTTCACGGAAAAACATTTATTACAAAAAATATTTCAACAATTGTTCAATTCAAAGGTATCTACATAATAAAAAAATTAACGAACAGTAGCTTAAATAGCAGTAGATCAATAGAGTAAATTTGGTTTTGCTTTGTTTTACATACCTCGATTTCACATCATAAAGGAATACTGATTAATTGTAACGTCTTTTCAATATTTTTCAAGTAAATTCAAGATATGTATGTAATATTGACAGTCTTCAAGTAATTTCTCGATTTTTAAAATCATAATTTCTCATTGTTACATTGCAATTATTACAGATCTAGATAATTAGTTCTTTCAAATAATGTCATAAAAATGCGGTGTCGCGATTGGATTTGATCAATATATTAAGATGAAGGTACTGATCTACATGCCCTTTGCAGTACATACTGTTCAGGGGATTTAATTTAAGCCCCAAAGTCGCTATGATCTAATCACCTTAGCATAGCGTAATGCTGCCAGGAAGGAACCCATAAAGGGATTACTCATTACCTCCTATCAGACTATATCCTTATGGACACATATTGCATTGCGTCGCCTTAAGCGTCAGCTATGAATGAATTCAAATATGTATATTGAGATTGCATTCAATCTGCATCAAATAATGCGTTTTCTTCCATTGACAGCTTCAAAAAATTAATCAAATATTTAAAAAAAAAACGAAGTGTAGAGATTATTTTAAAATATGTTAAGATATTATTTAATGAGTGCAAATATTATAAATATATTATTTGACATTTAAGTCAATTTAAGGCGAGATACAGCAAAATGATTATTTTCTTATATCAATTTTATTTTTTCTGACGGAAATTATATTTATGACGTTTAATTTTTAGCTTAGAATATACCTTTGATTGGAAATGTGTCAAACTTGAAAGTATTCACGGCAACAGATCATCTATATTATGATTACTTTAAAATCGCAGTATGCAGTGCGTAATTTTGCCATTACCAGTTTCAAAAAATAACAAAATCGTATGAAAAACAGCAGGCAGTGGGCGATAGTTTATCGCAAATACTAATAGTCGTGCAGTGACCACTGTCGGCCTTGCAGTGGTCAGTACAGAATATAAAAAATTAGTTATAGTTGACCTATTTCTATGAAATTATTTCATATAAATATGAGATATTCGATTTAATATTTAGATATTTTATAAAATCTCACAAAGTTCAGTGTACTTGCTCATCGAAGTCGGGCGTCCGTGATTGTAAAATCTTAAAGAATATGTTCAGAGTAAACCGGAAAAAAACATATGCATAAATATACGTCAAACAGGCATAGTTATAAGTTACTGGGTGCATACTTATACGATTTTTTTTTATGTAACTTGATGATGTAATTTATTTGATGTAACTAAGTAACTAACTTACCATTACACCATTTTCTCGCGGAGTAGGCAGAGAGACTGACTTACAACTCGCCTTCCCTTTCTGGCGCCATCAACATCTTGCGTCATATATGCAAATTACCATTCTTTTCTCATTCATTCACTCAATATGTCCCAACCACTGGAGCAAACCATTTCAAATTCTTTCTTTCATTCGATGGGTGACGCGCCAAATTTACAATAAAGAAATCATAAATGTTCACTTATATTATTTATTGCGTATATTACAGTTATTGCGCATTTGAAAAATTAGGTGAAACCATACGGCAATAGCCATTAACCGTTTGAATTTATGCTCACTTTTAAAGAATTGTCATTTAAAAATTTCGGGGTATTAATCTTTACATTTTTCGAACCGCTGTAGGTACTAAAAATCAAAATGAAGAATTGTGGTTAGTTAAATTATTCGAAGAAAAATTTCCAAATTTGCGGATCCGTATACTGTGAAACGACTCGATGTTCGTTTTCAGAATTTAGAATATATGCCGTATTTTAAACAATTTAAATTGTTTTTCACTAACAAGGGATGATGAAAGGCTCCGGCCGCATTCCCAGTAAAACGGACGCGGACCTAGAATTAAAGCCTACCGATACTCAACTAGCTGCTAGCTTGCTAAACGTGAAGTTCACTAATGCGTAATGTTTTGTTTTATTTATTCGCAATACATGTAATATATATAATTAAATGGATTAACCATTGTATTTAAAAAAATTATGTTTTACTTTACTTTGAAATACACACACACAATATGAGTTATTAAATTACAACTATAGTTTCGAGTTATAGATAATAACTTATTATTATTATCTATACCTGATGATCAGAGGGACTGCTCCTCTCAAAACTATAGTTGTAATTTAATAACAAAGTAAAGTAAAACATATTTTTTAAATTATAATGTTGCACCACGAAGTATCTGCCAAATCTTTCAATGATATTATATTTTTATATCGAAACAATCAAATGTCTATATAAGCTAATCAATATTTTAAAACACAAAAAAGATTACCCGGCAAGCCAACTTCCATTAAATATTTATTTAATGTATACGTATTTGCATAGGTATGTTAACGAAAAATTGCCTAAGTTGTTCAACTGATAAAATAATCAAACTGATAAATTTAAATTTGAAACAAAATTTTGAAGTTTTTCCTAGTGTAGGAAGTACTTAAGAACTTAATTATTCATTTCATGTCGTACCTAGAAATTATTTAGAATTTTTGTTGTGGTTTATTGTAAGTATACTATTTTTGAAAGAAGTAATTACATTAAAATTATATTAAATAATAATGGTATGAAATGAAGTTTAATTATACCCACTAGAAAAAAATATTTTTAAATACAGTTTAAAATTGATCAGTTTATGCATAGATGTCGATCTAAGATAAAATGTAATAAAAGCTACCTACTTCCGAACGAGTATTTCTATACATCTAATGAGGTCGGCAGTGACCGAGAGGCTTGTTAAATATTATCCTAATTTATTTGCATTATGGGTTTGTATCAAGTAATCAAATGTCTATTTTTGTTCAATAAACGCTGTTTTATCGGCAATAAAAAAAAAATTTCCACAAAAAAACTCAAAAAAAATCTTAAAAACGAAATAATATTTGACCAGGAAGTTGGGATATCGAGTAGTTGGTCTTCGGGAAGTTGACTCAAACCCATTGGAGCTACTTGATGATGATGAACCATTTATCATAAGGTTTGGTCAGTATTGGGCTAAATTAGAAGCTAATCACGAAATGTAAAAATCGCTTCAAATAAGAACTCGATTTTCACAAATTCAATTCGTGTGATAGTGCTTCTTTTTCAGTAATCCCACGAATAATACATACATTTATAACGTAATACGTGTGTGAGTAATGGAAAAATCCCTCTCCACTCAGTTTATTGGTGACAGATAGGTAAATTATTTCCAAAATTTCGAGATATATTTCTAGGCTTGAATACAGTCACATAAATCGTATAAGAGGAACTTTAGGAGATTACATGGGCGTGCACAAGAAATAGAAGGTCAAGGTAGATGCTACAATATTTTTATGATACTTACTGCATTGTGTGGTTCAGAGTATAATTTTGATTTTTTTTAAATAATAACTCAGGTTAAGCTGGAAAAAACTGGCTAACGTACTTAAGAATGATATATTATAAAAATATATATTTTCTCAAAGTCCTTGAGATTCCTTCCGTCAATTCTTGATATGAACTTGGACCATCACATTGTATTAATGTGAATGCCTGTTAAACTATTGACCATATTTTTAAAGGACTTATTCTTCACTAGCTACCTAAAATAATAATAATTGATGGAATACAATGGTCATTTATTATTTAATGAAAATATATTACTCTGTACTGTGAATACAGAGTAATATATTTTTCGTTTTATTTGTTTAATTTTCAGTGAATTTCCTTATTGTTTTTTTAGTTTTATGAAAAAGATATTCACCGTCATCTTAATTAAATCGAGGTCAAATATTAAAAGAGTAAGGTTCATCCTTTGTGTTCAATCTTATTAATATTAAACAAAATTGAAAGAAGGCTATGATTATGTTACATTTATTCCATTTTTAAATAGAGCGCATGCCTGCGTGGTGTGACTAGAATCTTCAAGCTTCACCATTTTTGTAGTGATTTTGTTACTACGAATCGTTAGAATTTACCCCTAAAATTGGAGGTTTTTTTAATTTGCATGCAAAAAATATAAATTTTATTCTTTATTTATGTTTCAATGTTCCGCAAGAACATGGTTCGCGCGTGTCCGGCGCGGGCATTTTTTCCGGAAGATTTAACACTTCAAAGAATCGCTGGGATAGAAATATATATTTACAGGGTATATTTGTTCTGCATGCGCTCCGGACTTTTAAAATTGTTTTATCTCGTGCGTTTGGTTTAGCATTTAGATCCGTATCAAGGCCACTGGCTTTCCTCCAAAAATCTGAGGGAATTTCCAAATCGCCGGCTGCTTCTAAATTCTGGAATGCTAGCAATTATACGGAGCGAGCCGCCCGCCCCGGCGAGGCCCCCGCGGCCGAATGAGGCGGCTAACTGCGTGACACTTGTTATTTATGCTAACAGCGCTAGTAAATTTTCGTTACATTCTGCAGGACGACGCCGCGTCCGGAGAGCGAGGTTCCGGAGATTGAATGCGGGCCTTTGAGACCGGCCGCTTTCACCGCGGTCGCTCGCCCGGAACCTTTGAATCAATTTTTACGTACATCGCCGCGGCACCCGACTCGCCAACAAACGGTTCCTATACGTTGACATTGAAGGGTATATTTCGTGAAGTACCCACTTAGATGATTCGTAAATATAACTCTCCCCTGACATTACAGTGTAAACTTCTTGTATTTCGTGAAGTACTTACTCGGGTGTTTTGTAAATGTATCTCTCCCCTTACATTGAAGTGTAAATTTGATGAATGAATTTGTTTCCCTTGAAATTATGAATGTATGAAGTGTAAATTTCTTGTATTTTGTGAAGTACTTACTCGGGTGATTTGTAAATCTACCTCTCCCCTGACATTATAGTGTAAATTTCTTGTATTTCGTGAAGTTCTTACTCAGGTATTTTGTAAATGTACATTGAAGTGTAAATTTGATGAATGAATTTGTTTCCCATGAAATAATGTATGTATGAATTTATTGTACTTTGTGATGCACATATTAAGGTATTTTATAAATACACCTACCCCTTGATATTTAAGTATTATTTTCTTTTATTTCGTTAAGTAATTACTTTTGTAGCGTATTTATAAAAATAAACTGAACCCTCCAGTTCATATGACGTGAATGTAATTAAATCGTAATAAATTATATGGCAGTTATTTAGTGACGCAGTATGATTATTTATTTATTTTATTTAATTAAACTTACTTAAAACAAACAAAGATTATTTTAATAAAATGTAAATAAAAATCAGTTTTGCCTGTATAACACTTCTATAATACTGAAAAACCTAAATATGAGTATAAATATCTTCTCAAAATTTCAAAAGACAATTGAAATAAATAATTATTTTAGTAACTAAAACTAAAAAAAAAAGTACATGGAAATGAACTGTCTTATAGAGTATTATTTATTAACGACCACAGAGTATAAAATTATACAGAGATGAACTAAACCTCTCCTTTAGGCAAGGGGTATTATTAGGGGTCACTTAGGTATTTCTTAACTTTTTTGTAATATTTTTAAAATTCCGTTTCAAACCTAGCCTCTTTATGTATAAACGACTTTTTGTAATAAAGCGCAACTTATGTACTAAAACATTTTACTTTTTAAGTGTAGGTACTTAGTTTGATTTTTTCATAATTGCTTTGAAATTTAAAAAGTCATTGAATTTTTTTAAGCAATTCAAACGTGGAACTTGTCATAGAATCAGACGATGAACCAATAAATTAACTTAAGTTGGTGGGTTGTGGCCACGACCTTAATTTAATTTTTGATTGGGAACGGTACCTGCTTCAGATGGAATGGGAGCTTTGGATAGTCACTGAAATAATACCGAACAGCTTAGGGCATTTAAAATATGGATATATAGATGACTACTTAATATAAGCTGGCGCTCCAGGGTCACTAATGACAATATGATTGTTCGGATATGAAATGAAAATGGAAAATGTATATCAATAAAATTACGGAAATCCCAAAATTTAGAAACACGTAGCCAGAAATATCGCTTTCACTATTCATTGCTAACAGAATAGACTTTGGAAGGCGAAGAACACCCTGCCTAAAGAATTTAAGGGATGTCCTTAGTGTAACTATTTCGAGTTTCTACAAATAAAATTGTAATAAATAAAGATCTCTAACCTGATCACTTCGATAATTCAACAAGCACCAGAAAAATAGTATATATGAGGGGTATAAAAGCAAAGGCGGCAATATCCCACTCAGGTATTTCTGAGATAAATGCAGAAACCTGTTACTACTTCAGGAAATTTATCTGGAATCTATGAAACCTATATCTCAGTTGGAATAAGTTTTTTAAAACAATTGCCACCTAAGTTTTCGTTTTGGCGATTACGACTCTATTCACCGCCCCACGGAATAACTCATTCGAGTTATACTTGTGTCATTCCCTCAAGTTACTCAGCCATGAGATGCGGCGTCTTCCTACGCTTCTTTTACCACTTACTTTTTCCTATGCATTGTGAGTTAGGTTAGGCTATATTATGGTCCTTTCATAAGATGTCCGAGATATGCAAGCTTTTTTGTCTTGATAGTCCGCAGCACTTCTTGGTATTTTTCTGTACGCCGGAGGACTTCAACAATCGTGATTTTGTCTACTCGGGAAACTTTCAATATTCGTCTATAGAGTCACATTTCAAAAGCTTAGACTTTGCGAATTAGTTCTTAGTTTAGTGTCCACGCCTCCACCCCATATAAGAAAATTGTAAAAACATAAAACTGAACCGTGTGCATTCTAAGGCCCGGTTGTTTCAAGCTGGATTAAAATAAAATAGATTTTTACGGAAACAGATCGATTTATTGGTGGAGAACGAAAAAACCTGTGCTTTAAATGAACATTTACTTTTATCCAACTTGAAACAACAGGGCCTCAGGTTAAGGTCACGTATATAAAATAATAAAATTATCTCTATTTGAGCTTTTACTGGATTGATTTACTTCTTTTGATGGATTCCAATTCTCGTTAATTCATGCACGTTAGTACTTGTATTACATGACTCTTTCTATTGATTCGTTGTTGATGGTTATATTTGGAGTCGGAAGTGAACTTTTTGATGCTACTAACAATTTGCTTTTGCAACTATTCATCTTCAGGCCATACATACTTGTCACTTACTTCATACATATTTTTTACCTGTGTTTGAAAATAATGGGAATGTCTGCAAATAGTACTGTATCGTCGGCTTATCTTATGCTGTTTAATTGTCAATCATTCATCAAAATTCCTAGAATAGTATATCTAGGGCTTTTACAAATATTAATTTAGAGTTTAAGTTGAATAGAAAAGATAATTAAATACATCCTTTTCTTTTATATAAGTGAATAAATAAATGTTTGCAAACACTATTCAAATAAATGTTTTAATAGTGTTTGCTACCAAATAATGGACAGTGCCGCTTTTACTGATTGGATATTACTGTCTTTGCTTTAATATTTCAGACATCACCTCTCACTTAAATATAAGCGGCCATTTTGTCACGTGATGTATCCTTGGTATTAATTGGTTGAAGTGGATATTGCTTTTACACTTTGAGGATATTGCTGTGTTCACTTTTAATTAATAGTGATTTGGAAACATGATTTTGAAATGGATAGAGCTATATGTGTTATAAAATCTCGAGTTTAGTAGGTTCATTCTAAATGAATAATCCTCGATAACTGCATTCAAAGCATTTTTTTTATCAGATCGATCGCTACTCAAATAATAATTTTGTAACCGATTCACTTAGTACACATTTGCTATTGATATTGAAGAATAATTGTAATAACTGTAATAATTGGGTTGAGTGCACTCATAGTTGCTCCTCCCTATGCAATTATGCCGCGTTCTATAATTGATTGGCAGATTGCAAAGTATACTTTTCGGAGTTTAATGCTTAGAATGTTTCTAATACTGCGAAGAAAGAAAATGGCTTTTTTTATTTTGTTTGAGATGTGTTGTGTGTGAGGATTCCATTTGAGATGAGGTTTGATTATGATACCTATATATTTAATTTGATAATAATGTTGAATGTAGGGACATTTACAATTTTTAGTGTTGAAGTTGGAGCAACAGTGTATACAACTTTTATATTGTGTTTAGTAAATGTTTGACCATTTACATTTATGCTGTTATATATTTGGTTTTATTAATATAAAGTGTTAAAGTGTTACTGCCAAGCAATTTTTACAGTACACGTAATACTACCATCAATGAGGATACTGCAGATGTCATTAATGTAGATTAAGAACATTATTGGCCCTAATATACTGCCCTGCGCGACTCCAAATATTGTGACTAAAGATTTACTTGTAGTGTTTTTTATTCACACACTTTGGTTCCTGTCCGAGATGTAACTTAACAAACAATTTTAGTCCTTTTTCGGAGATACAAATTTATTCTAGTAACTTTGTATGAAATAATGTGTCAAAAGCTATGGCGAGATCTAGGAGGATAAAAATGTCTCGTGGTGCAAAAATTTAAAGCCATGAACAACACTACTAACAAGAAACTGCACTTAATCATAATAAGAAACATGCAAAAAATGATTATCTCATGTATAATAAATCTTTTCTTTTGTATAGAAAGACCTAATAAACTTTTGGTAAATTGCATTTTATTTATTCTATTTTTCATATTAATATATCAACTTTCCTAAGCCGGCTGCTTGCTTCAAGGCCCTGTGGTCGGCTGTACTAGCGGCATCTTGTTTATGGGTTTTAATAATATATCAACGTATCTCTGAATTAAGTGGCGATTTTGCTTCACATAACTATTTTCAAGTCTGCCACCTTCACGCTGGATAAGTAATTTTGTCATATTTTTTTCATATGGTGTCTTTAAAAAAATAAGTTACAAAGCGAAAATGTCAAAGTTTTTTAAATAAGAAGTTTGAAATAAAGCCCGTAATAACGGCTGGCTATGATCATTATCAAAATACAGCGAAAAAGTAGCGGAGTTACGAAGTACCCAGAAAATTTTAAAACACACGTATAGATTATTTAAAGCACATAAATATTATGCACCTTCATCGTTTTTTCAAGTGACTTGAATAATAAATAATATGTTCAATGTTTCTATACATTAAATGTTATCTATACGTATATGTTTTTGAAACACGTTTAATGTTAATTCATTTCAAAATCTCAGATAAAGCAAATAAAATCAGTCACTAATCATATCTCAAAATTTTCAACTTCACTTTTCATCTAAATATTACTAAATACTTTTAAGAGTAGAGAAGCACTGTGAATGAAACTCTTTTTAAAAAAATGTTTAAAGAGAACTTTTAAAAATCATTTATTTCAACTCATTCTAGCAGAATCCTAGAAAAAAATTTAGTCCATACAAACTATTCCACATTACAACAATTTTTGAATGGAACTTTTTTCTTTTATACTTAGCTTTTATTTTTCAAGAGTGAGAAATTTTTAGTTTCCACTTGAAGGAAATCGTAAACAAAAATTGTAAACATTAAAAGAAAAATCTTTAAGAATAAATAACAAGTAGTTCAATGTTTGAAATCACACACTCTATACAATTTTTCTGCTGTTAACAAAATACAATTTCTATACGTGAAGTATGCACGAAAATAAATTGTAGAGTTGTAATGTTTTATTGTATTTTCTTTGGTATTTGCATGCTGTGTACAGATACATTAAACACCGCAGACAATGTATCAAAATGTTAATTTCCTTCGAAACGCCCTTGCTCGCAAAAAATGTTCACCCACTCGCTTTTCTCTACTTTAAAAACAAAAACAGATATTAATTTTCTAAGCTTGCAGATTGATGATTTAAATTGAAAAAAAGTGTGGTTTCGTTTTCGGAAAATCCGATAAATTTCGGTGAAAGAAATTTTTTATTTTAACGAAGAATATTTTTTATTATATATGGGATATAAAAGCAAAGGCATCAATATCAAAAAAAATAATGCGGTCGTCGAGGATATACTATTTTATAATGTAATGAAATCTAGATTTTTTTTAA
This sequence comes from Agrypnia vestita, assembly GCA_016648135.1. Classification (NCBI taxonomy): domain Eukaryota; kingdom Metazoa; phylum Arthropoda; class Insecta; order Trichoptera; family Phryganeidae; genus Agrypnia; species Agrypnia vestita. The sequence goes on along the minus strand of JADDOH010023288.1, from coordinate 91,513 downwards.
AAATACATAATAAATATATAGGAAACATGATTTTGCTAAAGATAAACACATTAAATCCAGAATTCAGTACATATTTTAAATAAGTAATTCTCGATGACTGCATTAAAAAAAATTTTTGTTTCTATACCCCATATATTATATTTATTAATATTGTAAAACGTACGAGTAAATGTAAATAAATTTGGCGAAATAAAACTAAAATAATGATTTCAAGAATCAATTGGACTTGCTAGGGTGAGAGTGCTAAGTATCGTTTCTTTTGATGTGCTAAGCAATTAATAAATATTTCATTATTTTAAAAATTATTGTAAAAATTTAATTTAAAAAAAACGCATATTCTAAGAACACAATTACGGGATTTTGTACACATAGGGATAATCGCTTATTAAAATAAATTACAGAAGTCTCACAGAAACGAAGTTATTCATATGGGAAAGATTGGAAAAAAGGTATAGAAATCTTAGTTAAGTGTGTTAACAGGACTTACGACCTGTATTAGCTGGCTTAGGTGATCATTTCCCACAATGTAATATTCACCGATTTCACCCTAAGAACATGCATACATTAACAATTTTTCGAAAATAGTTCAAGTAGAAGTGTCCTAATATCTATAGTTTCGGAGGTAAGCGACTTGAAAGTTTACATTTTTTACAATATTTCTGATCTATCTTCCATAAAAAGTTGAAGAGTCATAGAAGTAACACTTACATAAACCATAAGTAATGAAAGCTGTAGGTGATGGTAGTAAAAATACAACTCACATACGAAAATGAGCAACTTAAACTTATATACAACTTTGATACATTTTTGAAAAATTTGATAGACGTGGTTGTCTATTAAATTGGTGAAAGTTACATCGTGTAGAGTGATCACTTAAGAGCCCGCCGTAAGATAGTCATAAGGCTCTATGAGCACCCAAAAAGATTTCCATATCTACTTTCCCATATAAAAATAGCTTCGTCTCTATGAGACATCTATATAGCATATCTCAATAATAAATAAAAACATAATAAAAAAATAATGAGATTACGCCTACAATCTATACACTTGCATGCATTGTGCATTGATAATAAATAGAACACAACTATGTTTTTTCTGATTTTTATTTATTGACAATGAACAACATTAGAATCCAGAATCTTCTTTATATAATACGAGTATACTTTATAATTATGTTTAACATATACTTAGTTAAGAAAATTAAATTCATATTGATTTACTTCAATCGACAGTTTTATCAAGGCGCAGGAAATGATGAAATACCCAATTTAACCTTACTGATGTCACAAAATTTCCGCATGTATAACTATTATCCAAACTGCTCTGTGAGACGCTTGTGACCCATGGACAATTACCATTAAAATGGAAAAAAATGTTGGACAGTTTTGAAGGGAACTAACAGTCCTGGAATGGGGAAGTTCGGAAAATAAATTACAATTACGAGTTACATAATATTTCACTTTATCCATATGAAGACATAGCAATTCAGAAAGGTAGTGTCCAGAGATTGCAGAAAACGTGAATTCCAAAAAGAATCCTTAAAGGGCATCTAGAATAGCAACTAAGATAAACTGCTGCTCCCTGAAGACAGAACAAAATTGACAGACGCTCGCTCGGAAGAATAGTAAGTCTGCACCCTGACCAATAGCCGCTTAAATATAATTTTTATATAGTACGTAGTCTTTTTCTCAGTGTAAATAATGTAAAACTGTTAATTTTTTTACACTCTATTTTTTAAGTAATTAATGAAAATAAGCTTAGTTTTCACCTTGTATTGTATTGTATTGAAAATATCAACACGTTTCAGAGCCCATGGCCCTTTCATCAGGAGACAATTGCTTACTAACAAAATTGATTTTAAAAATCGAAATATAGGTAATCAAAATATTTAAAAAAGTTATATATGGAAAATGAATAATAATAAAGTACCTAATTAACATTAAAAAAAAAATTAAAAATGACTATAAAAAATTAATAGACATTATGTTAAATAAAACGCATAAGAAAAAGTTTTTAAAATATTTTCAATATTTGATACTGAAAAACATTGGAGAAATATTGTTTTTATAAATAATGAATTCTAATTCAATAGTTAAAAAATCCCAAATGTCATTCAACTAGCTTCCTATACTTATAATAAATTTAAAAAATACATGTTAAATAATAAGGATAAGGTAATTTTTAAAAAATCAGGTGTTTATTAATTATTGATTTTAATTATTTTTATACACGAAAAACTTATAGAAATTTTGAAGTTAGAGTTAAGTAACACTTAAGGTATTTATAAAGCAATAATTATTCTGGAATGTCTAACCATTTTTTGGCTATGGATCATTCTTTTAATATTAATAAGGGTTTACAAATTTTACATATAAGTTATATAGATAACAGTTTGAGAAATTAGAAATTGCATCAATATCCTCACTATTTTCAAACTCACTTTCTACATAAACTTGGTGTTCCTTTGAGATGATGCTCGATCCCCATATCACAAGATCGTTAGACGAGTACCTAAAAATTGGTAAACAAGTATCTTATATATACTTTACAGTCTTATTGTTTAAACTACATTCTATATTTTATTTTACTATAAATTCATAATCTTTTGTGTATAGTTTTCTGGGATATTCTGACATGTACATTGTACATGTGACCTCTCTGGCCAAGGTTTCGGATCCCACTGCAGGGTCCATCATCAGGGCTGATGTGATGGGTGTATATTGAAGTGTATGTTAACTTTTACCTTGCAATACCGTACCGAAGTCAGGGTGTATCCAAGTTTGTGTTAGATTAAGTACTGGATTGCAGTACCTACCGTGTCGAAAGCAGGGTGTGTGTGTCTTGATGTAGTGTGTTGTGTATCTACTGACGGATGTCGGACTGTGCGGATCGTCGATTTGATTTATCCTGCAGCGCCGGATACCCCGAGGTTTTTAACTTAAGACCGTTATCCCTATTAATGTTTACCGGGTGCTTGTATATTTCAATTGCTTCTTTGACCAGGCGCGTGCGGTGACTTTTGGGCTTTCCTAAGATTTTCGGCTCAAATGAAAAAAGGTGGCCAGAGAGGTCACATTTACATGGCAGAATATCCCAGAAAACTATACACAGAAGATTCTGAACGGCCGTGAAAACCTTAGGACATTTATAAATTCATATTTATATTTACTTCCCATAGTCTATAATACAATAATACTCTTATCTATCTTTTAATAAATAACATACATTCTACAATACCACACAATTTTTACAATAATTTTAGCATTTATTTTTAAACTTACATACACTTTAACACGTATGTACAGGTCTTTTCATATAAGCTTGCAATTGAGTAAGTGTGGGTACATATAAGCTTGCAATTGAGTTAGTGTAGGTACAGCGTAATACGCGCGTTGTTTCGTTTTGTTAAGTTTACGGATACGAAAGAGGCGTATCCTTAATCATAACACAACGAAACAATGGGTGTATTACTCACTGTACCCACACTAACTCAATTGCAAACTTATATGAAATTAGAATTTAGATTTATTAGACATTAGACAATTTTGCATACAATTTTTTTCTTATTATATATTAATGCTATTCCTATTTCTAGTTTTATAATTAGGTGCATCACTATTTACAATATTTATTGTTTTAAAAATATTTTTGCATTTTGTTATTAATAATTTTGTGTACAGATATGGAAACATCGTGAACAAGTAATCTTTATTATTTACAACGAATTAGTACTCTTCCAATTTCTTCAATTCTAACCCGGAAATGGTCTCTAATCCTAACCCAGAAAGTAATTGTGTGATTTTCATACACTTACACTATCTTAAAATGCCTCTATCCTCTATATGTGTGAACAAAGCTCCACCCTTTGCCACCTCCTGATACCAGCAGGGGTGATAAAGACCCCCGTTACTTCATCCCGCAAGCAGATACTCTCTCGCTCTCTTTCCAGGACCACCAACTTATCCAAGTTTCTTGGTCTACGATATGCTGTGTACACAGAAATCTGACATATGCCATTTTTACAAATTGTGATAACAAACTTTTTTTGCATTCTTTGGCTTTGGGATCTATAATACATAGAAAATTACTACGGTTTGAGTGAGCTTTGCCTTACTTTTTTTTAGATTAAGCCGTCTTTCTCTATTGTGCTTAGCAATAGCAAAATTGCGTTTTTCCTTGAATGTTCCTTTTATCACTGTATGCAGTGTATATTATTTGTGTGCAGCGAAAAAACAGTGGATTTTTTTCTATTCTTTCTATTAAAGTTGTTCGGTTTTCTTCTCTCATTCGAAATATAGACTCTTCAAACTCTCTTTTATCCGCTTTTATTAACCACCTTCTGCCTATGGACGAACGGGATACGCGCCTACTTAATTGCTGCCATTTTTCCAACTTTGCGTATCCCTTTATGCTTATCCCAGTATTTAATAACTATAATTTATTGCAATATTTCGTGTAAAATGATCTAAATTGTTTTACTAAAAAATCATAAGTTGACAACCCCTGATGATTTTTACTAAAGAAAAATACGTATTAAATGATAAAGATAAGGATGAATATTTAATGAAACGAATGTTTCTTATGATTGTTATTATTTTTATATAGGAAAAACGTGTAGAAATTTTGATGTTAGAGTTAAAGAACACTTGAGGTATTAAGTAGCAATTATCATTCCGAATTTGCAAATAATCTTTTGGCTATGGATTTATTTTTTGATATTAATAGAGGTTTACAAATTAAACAGAATGACAGTTTGATGAATTAGAAATTTTGGAAATATGAAAAAGTATTTATAAAATCTTATCTTTCAAATTTGTTTTCATGTAAGTACTTAATAATTATTCATTTCCCATATTTAATTTTTTTATATTTTGATTGTCTATACTTCGAATTTTTAATTTTTATTTGTTAGTATACATTGTATCCCGACGAAGAGACCATTAGCCCTGAAAAGTATTGATGATTTTTAAATGGTGAAAACAAAGTACATTTTTTTTAATTATATAAATAATGTCACTACAAAAACATTTTGCTCTTTTTGAAGGAGTTAAAAAATATTTTTTTCGTATGCCTTTGGTGAAAATATTTTATTCAAAACCATGAGTTCACCTCGCATGATAATGCAAACGATGACAACTGAACACATAAATGTTTTACTTCCTTTTGTAAAATATTATCTTGCAAAAAATTCATTTTAAAAATTGTCAAATAAATTTGCATGTTTTAGCTATTTTAGGTAGAATTAAAAAATAATGTAACGGGGTTAGTGTTAAGTAATCCAGGGATTTGAAACTGTTGAATTTAAGATCACCATTTAAATTCCATATATCCAAACCTCCTGTATTATTCCCGTAATATAGATACTCTTTAAATTTGTTGAATAACTTGGGAGACAAATTATATTCCTCACGAACCTCCTCTGTGTTGTGAAACTTTGTGACTTTAACCTTTACTTTCGTATTTGCTGCTTATTTAGAGTTTCTTTATTAAATGGCTTCGGAATGGAGACACCTCATTTCTAAAAATATTTTCCACAACAGCGATCCCATCACACAAAGGTTTTTCTAGTCATATATAACACTGCAACTGGAGATGTTAATAGTTAAAATAAAAATGACGTGTCACTAATTTAAGTATTCAAAAAAAATTTCCTACTATAACTCACATTTTCCATAATTTGAAATAGTCCAACATAAATTTTTGAGGTTTATCCGTTTTAAATTGCACATTCCATTAAAACATAAAATTTAAGATTATCTAACGAGTGTTCTTTACTTGGAGAAATTAGCCTTGAGAAGAGATGTGAGCGAAATATTGTATTTATATGACTTCCCTGAACTAGTTCAAATAATTTTGTATAAAGTACAAACTAAAAATTCGAAGTATTCTTTGTAGGTATCCACACAAATAATTACGTCTATAATTACTAATGTTATTTTAATTTAAGGCCTTGATTAAAATAATATTTAATGTAATAATCTCATGAGCGTAAATAAAAGAACAACTAAATAGAGACAATTTCAAAGAAATTCAATTAATCTCATACAGAAAATGGGGAATGTCGATAAATCGGCGTAAAATTGAATTTTAATGAAAAGTGCCTGGGAAAAAATAATCTTAATATAGGGCATCACCGAAAACATCTAAATATAAATAGCAGGAGTAACTTAAATCTAATAAATAAGTCGATTATATATAGCATATCTACTATTTGATAATTGCCTTACAAGCCGAAACAACTGGCACATCAATCACTTAACTTGTAGAACTTAAGAATAATAATTGTTAAAATCTAAATTATTTTAAATGTCACTAAAAATAAAAAATGGAGTTATACTTTTCTCCGTCACGAGCCGCGCTAACACCTGGGATTCACCGGTTAACTTCTGCGATAAAACAATGATACACAGTAGTAGGTTCTTTCGCGATAAGCAGCTATAGTGTAGCGCACCCAAGCCTTTGATTTATGATGTGAATGTGCGAGTAGAAATTTGTGGGAGAGGATTTTACATAGTAAAAGATAGATGATTGAAACAATGTTATATTTTCAATAAATCTCAGTTTGAACATACGATTAATAATTTTAATTAGTAGAGGCACAGCTCAGATAAAAATGAAAAATGGGCGTTCAAGAGCCTAAATAAAATATAAGAAGTACAATTCTTAATCGTGTCCTAAATTAAATGTGTTGCGCTAGGGAACTTGATGAAGAGAACTAAATAAATAATAAACTAATAAAATGTACTATAAATTTAAATATTTTGGCGATCCTGCCCTGCACAATGGATGACTTTAATCAAAGTCGTTGTAATTTACTTTGGAACGGTAAAATAAGATATTATAGGCAATCCTAGATATTAAAATATTACGTGCAGGTGCCATGTGGGTAGCCATTACATAAGAAATTATAGCAGCGGTCCCGTGGTAATCGATTGACGGAGACCGCAGATGAAAAACATTACATAAAATAAAGGAATACAAACACAACAATTAATAAAATGAATGAATAAGAGTATAATGTATCATTCGTGTGTGGGCACTGGGCGAGATTGCAAGTTGTGACTCTCTGAGGCAAGTCGCAGGAACATGGTTTTACGAACGCAGCTTTCTTCGGGGCATCCCGACTTGATACGTCAGTATACGCTCCCGGCGCCCAGTATTTCCACAGCATGACGTTCTATGTTTCACTCGTATGAGTGATAGTAAGGAAACTTTGACTCTCTTTTCCACCGGCTCGTGACAGTAAGATGAACCATTAGATTAATATAATAAATTGAAATAGGTGAAGCTCCATCTCGCGACCCACTCCGCAGGTCTGAGTATTAACGGATTGATGTCATTTGGGCGGAGGGGAAAAGAAGGGACCCTACAACAAAATACATAATTAAGATATATACTATATTATTATTATATTATTAGATAATTAAGATAATATATGGATTTACACACTGGATTTCTTAAATTCCCTGCGGATGTTCAGGCATAGCATTCGAATACGTAAGTGTTTACTGGTATACAAATAAAACAATGTCTTTCTGTCTGCAATCTATAAAAATCTACACCCTTTGTCCGATCTGACTCAAATTTTGCATGCTTATTCTTTAAAACCGGGCGGGTAACATGGGCGAAATTTAATCTCTCCTCCTTTACTCCTCTCCCTGATTATTTTCATAATAAATATACACCGTTTGACCGAACTGACCCAAATTTTGCAAACTTATTCTTAAAATTGGCCCTCGTAGCCCAGTGATTCTGGCTTCTCACGCCGAGGATTCCGGGTTGGATTCTCGGTGAGGATCACAATTAATCTGTGTGATTTACTCAAGCCTGGGTGTTTTGTGACGTTTTTCGCTTCAATAAATAGGCATTTTCCACGTTGAAGCGTAAAATAAAAAATAATAAAAAATAATAAAACCCGGCGGGTAACATAAGCGACATTTCTCCTTCCACTTTTGCTCCCTCTCCCAGATATATTTTCTGAACAAATCTATACGGTTTGACCTACCTGACTCTAATTTTTCATACTTTTTCTTTAGGACCCGGCGGGTATCATAGGTGACATTTATTTCCTCTCCTTTTACCCCTGGGATAGGACTCAAATTTTGCATATTTATTCTTTAGGACCCGGAGGGTTATAGGGGCCACATTTCTTTTCTGGAAATTACTTCCTTCTCAGATTAAATAAAATGAAAATGTTTTTCTTATTAGAGACTTTGCAAAACAATTGACTCTTTGTATCCCCCAACAAATTTATTTTTAGCTTGCTACTAAATTCGGGCAACGCTGGGTACAAACAGCTAGTTAATTTTATTATTATTATTAATAATTTTCATTTATTTAAAGACTATCGACAGGTCAGAATGATCCTAATGGATAATCATTTAGGACAAGATGATTAGTACAGTTACGTAATGTGAGATCTTAGGTGGAGTAGTATTACATATTTAGAAGTAATATAATATTAAGTATCTTTAATTACAAGTATTATTTTCTGATGCTGTATAATTATTATTTCTCATAATTATACGTATTATGATAGTTTTCTAATGACACTTACAGCAATCCCGAAATCCCTACAAAAAACGATGTTTTCATATTTGGGAATAGAACGGTAAAATGTCACGCATGAAAGCAATATTTTCGTGTCAAAGTAGACAAACAATGATCTCCACATTTCACGACGAGAAATTGTTGTTCACCTTAAAGACGAGATTTTTTCCTCCAAAAACTTGACACACTAAGTACGAACATATTTTTCTGGGAATGTCTTTCCGTTCGACTTTGTATGATTTATGTTTGTCATGAGGGAATAAATCAAGTCTTCTAAGTAGTCGAGCTTTTTACACACGCAGACTTCATGGAACGTGTAACCTGTTTGTTTCCACTCACTGATATTTATATTAACATATATTTGAATACTTTTGTTTTAAATAACGAGGATACATGTATATTTATAAATTTTTTAATTACGATAAATTATTCAAGTATTTCAGAGACGAAACCATTTATATGAAAAATATGTACGAAAGTCTTGTAAACGATGACCCAGGGCATACAACCTGTAAAAACTGTCTAAAAAGAATACCCTACACAATGCAACGTTCACAAATTCTATTGTAAGAATATCCACACATTATCAATTTTTTGAAAGTTCTATATATGTTCCAAATTGAAACCTTTCGTATATGTATTTGAAGAGACTATGCTAGAAACATTTGTACTCCTTCTATGCATTTATGCATAAGTTCTTTTATAAACTGTAAACATTTTCATGTATTAACATAAAACTTAAAAATTAAAATTAAATTCCCATGCGGAAATAAATTATTTTAATAATCTATAAATTATTTGTATGATTGTTTTATTGTTTTATGGTTACTATTGACTTTAAAATCCTTTTTTTTAATAATAGTTACAATAAAACATATATGAATATTCAAAAAACAATAATTAAAAAGTCTTCCAATGAGAAATGCTACCTAGATATTCCGCCAACTTGAGCACAATTCAGAAAGAATTGACAAAAAATACAAGTGCATCCAGTTTGCCCAGTCGACTTCCACTAGGACAGTCGTGCGTCAAGAGAGAAAAGAGTTATTTTATCAAAGACCAGCTTATATTCATGACGTAGCATGAATAGACAATTTTCACTCGTGTATTCATATATTATATTACGAATATTAATAAAACTTTGGAGATATTTTGATATAAAGTTACACCTTTATACATAGTTGCACCTTTGTACATAGTTGTATACGAGTACACACACAGCTTCAATTTTAATTATTAAGGTTATAAATAAATGAACCAATAGTTATACAAAACACCAAAACATGTGTGGTGCTTTGTATAATTATATTTCTCGTTAAATATCAGTAGCGATTTATTTTCCATAATTAGATTAATTATTTTGCACTCCGATTTTGCGTCACGTCGTACGTAAAAATGTGTAAATTGTATATTTTTGTAATTAACAGTGATATGTACGCATTTGCTAATAAAGGTAATAGATAAATTTAGTTAAATAAAAATATGATATTTATATCACTGGTGGGTTTGTATTTGTGACCTTTATTTTTAGTTATATATGTTTTGCTTCAAATGTATGTATTTCAATTACTTAAATATTTAGCCTTAAAGTGAATCGAATGTTAAATAATGTATATATAATATTTCTAAACATTAAATCATATCGAAGGTCCTCAGCTAAAAGGGTGTAAGTGATTATTTCGAACTTTACAGGAGACCAAAAATAAAGTTTTGTCAAACTGATTTTGTCAATATTTATTTTATTACCAAACGATTTCCATATTTGTTTCCGATTTTCATACTTTACCCTTGCAGCGTAGATTTTTGTTTTTGATTATTTAGTCTGTTCTCTATAGCATTACCTACCTAATTTATTTTCTTAATTATGAGAGTTCGGTTTCATTTTTGTTAGATAATGGATAATTTTTTATAATATAAAGTTTTCATCCACTTAATGAAATATTCGAATCACTTTTATAATTATTAAATACCTATTTAATAATACGTCGGTAATCTCCTCGATGGCCAAATTTTATTAACAATTTAACTAACCATGATCTCCTCATCCTCGATTACGGTGTGTACTGTGACAAGAAGATTTATTTATTATTTATTATATTTATTTATACAGTAGATACATAATGTTTTTTATAAAAAATTGATTTTATGTTGTAAAAATTTTACGGCCGTTATGCTACCCATAATATGAGCCAAAGCTTGATCTTATGGGAGGAGTATTTACAAGCTAAATTAAAGTATAAAAGCAGAAACCATTTTATTTAAAAAAATATTTTTATTTTAAAGAGATGAATGTGAATGGTAAAAGTTTACTTAAGATGTGCTTGAAATGGAATATTTTTGCTTCAAATACCTTTTTTGACCACAAAAAATCCATCAGTACATATAGCAGAGAAGTAATGAAAGATCGATTATTGATTTTATTGTGATTGATTCTAGACTAAGGGCCGCTATGTTGATAATAGGGTGCTTCAGAGCGCCGAGATGGAAACTGACCATTTTGTTATAGTTTCGAAAATAAACCTGTTTCAAGGCTGGCGGTCTTGAAAAATAACTGTACCTACCGGCTCTGCATTGAATCAAAAATTTGAATTTATAAAATGACAATATTCAGGGAGAAATTCGAAAGGGAAATTGATGAAAGACTGAGTGTAAGGAGAGTGACTGATCTTAGGATAAATGATGCGTGGGATCACTTGAAAACTACCCTTTGTGAATCAACGAAGGAAGTCTGTGGAACGGCTAAGCAGGGAAGATAGAGAATGCATGGGGGGATGATGACATTAGGGAATTATTGAAAAAAAAATATGGCTCATTATTAAGACTTGCAACCGTAGATACACCGTCAAAATTGATCTTATGACCTGTCTAGGGATGATGTGAACTTTCAGTTTTTTACGTCCACAGCATGTTCGGCTATTCTGGCGGATATCTTCCGATTGATTCGTCCACTGTAACTTTTATCGCAAGTACCGCATGGTATTTCGTGTATTCCTTGGGGTTCCAGAGGGATGATATCTTTAGCGTTTCACAGTAGAGAAGCAATCTTATGGTCCGTTTCGAATGTTGTTCTAATATTGTGTTTTTTTTAATATTTACTAATTTTGTCTGTCGTTCCTTAGTTGCACGGTAAGTGTACCGTGGCTTTAGGGGCTTCTGACGGTTCATTTTTACGTTTTTCACCGTTTTGTCTCAGGACTCTGTCAAATGTTTGTTTTGTCAGTCCGTTTTAAAGCGAAGCATTTTTTAGTGTGTTAAGTTCATTCTTCAGATATTCTTTGTCTGCTATTCGTTTAGCTCTAGTGATTAAGGTTGGCTACAGAAGTTATGTGCACGGGGTGGTGGTTCGAGGTGGCGTTAAGGTATCCGTTTGTGTGCTATATTTTCGATCCAAATCTGTATAGTTTGCCGATCGGACTCGAAACTTATTCTTAAGGACTCGGCGGGTAACATATCCGACACTTCTCCCTATTATTTTGACCCTTCCCCTTTGCTGATGTATTTTCGATGCAAATATGTACCGTTTAACTAATCGGACTCAAAATTTGTAACTGTTCTTTAGGACCCAGCGGGTAACAAAGGTGACATTTCCTCCCTCCCATTCTCCTTCCCTGATATATTTTAGATGCAAATCTATACCGTTCGAATCAAACCTTTGTTTCCCCCCCCAAATTTATTTTAAAATTAATTCATAACCCGTGCAACGCCGGGCGCAAACAGCTAGTATAAAATATTATTTAAGTTCTAAGTGCTAAAGTGATTGTGAGGACATCTCTATTAACAAAGATATAAATGTATTATACAGTGTGTCTCATACCTAGTAGCAAAAACCTTCAAGGTGCATTTCTGCCGTGATAAGAGTAAAAAATGTTCAAGAACCATATATCGATTATGAAAAATTCATTCGCTTTAATACAACTCAAATAAAATTATGAAAACCTTGGAAAAAAAAATATTTTAGATGTTGTAAGGCTTTTGCCTTTTTATTCGACTTGTATTAAAGCGAAAGAATTTTTCAATTATCAATATAAGTGACTGCAATAAGAGTACAACTTGTTGCTTAAAATAATGTAAAGTTTTTACTACTCTCTATGAGACAACCTGTATATAGTTCCTATATCAAGTACGACATATTTTTAACACTTTAAAACTTTACGAAAAAGCTAAATTTAAATAAAATAAAATAAATTAATCAATTAGAAAGACATACAGAAAAATCAAATTCACGAAAAAATGTATTAATTAAAAAAAATAAGAACTACATTAAAGTCGATATATTCACGGAAACACAGAGGGTTGCTATAGCTTAGTGATCAGAGCACCGGCCCCGGAAAAGAGGTGACCTGAGTTCGAATCCCAGTAGTAACCTCATATTCTTTCGTTAATTAAATTTTTCTGTATGTCTTTCTAATTGATTAATTAATTTGATTTAAAAATTTCACAGAACTTTGTTCTGAAAAATTACAAATTCACAAATATGAATGTGTTCTTGAATATATTAGGTCCTTACATATGAAATTGGCGTTTAGTATGGGAGGAACATAAAGCCGATTTTTTTTTATTATAATATATTTATTTAATCAAAGTATGTACCATTGCTATCTATGCACTTTTGCCATCTCATAGGTAGTTCATCGATCCCTTTACTAAAAAAACCATTCGGACGGGAATCAATAAAATCTTTGAAGGCGGTTTGGACTGCCCCATCGGAGTTGAATTTTTTCCTTTGCAAGAAGTTATCCAAATTTCGAAAAAAATGGTAATCTGTTGGGGCAAGGTCCGGAGAGTACGGTGGATGTCTTAGACATTCCAATTGAAGCTCCTCTAATTTGGTAGCCGTCTGTTGTGCAGTGTGTGGTCTAGCGTTATCATGAAGCAGCAGTGGCCTAGAGCGATTAACCAGCCTCGGTTGTTTAGCAGCTAGCTTTTCCATCATGCGTTTGCAGTGTGCTGACAATAGAACAATCCTGTCCGTAATCATATGGCCAGATTTAAGATTTAAAATCCCTTCATTATTGTGCCGGTTGAGTAATGCAACGCAGCAGTCAACGCGCGTTTGTTGATTTGCTTCACTCAATTCGTGAAGTACCCACCTTTCAAGCTTTTTCACCTTACCAATTTGCTTCAAGTGGATTAAAACAATTTTATCACTAACACCGCAGCCTGCAGCTAACTCGGATGTGGTTTGCGATGGATCCGCTTCCACAATAGCCTTTAATTCTTCATTATCAATTTTGGTCTCCGGCCGTCCACGGGGCTTGTTCTGCAGGTCGAAATTTCCAGAACGAAAACGTTGGAACCAAAAACGCACTGTGTTTTCTTTTGCGGCACCGTCGCCATACACATCATTAATCCTTCGAGCCGTTTCTGCAGCACTGGTGCCACGGTGGAACTCGTACTTGTAAATAACGCGATATTTCAAGTTTTTCATTTTGTAAACTGAGTGACGCAAAGAAAAAAACAATTGAGGAAAAAACAAATGAATTATAATTTTCAAAACACAAATACATGAGTAAATAGCTGTATAAATTTGGATTTGGAATTCCTAACCAAAAAGAAGATATTTGAGATCAAATTTGCCAGTACGGCAAAACATCAATTTCATATGTAAGGACCTAATATTTTGATTGTCTACTTCGATTTTTGAATTTAATTTGTTAATATATAATTGTATCCTGACGAAGGGGCCATGGGCTCTGAAACATGTTGATATTTTCAAAAGTGGTGAAAACCAAGTTCATTTTTACTCCCTTTATATTAACTCGTGGCGTCTGCTTGCTTGCCGTCAACAAAAACTTTGGATCGATTATTGACCCTTTTCCCGTGATCCGATCGAGCTGAAACTTGGCAAGCAGACTCGTGGCGACGATCAAGGAGATCTATCAATTTTTCGTTAAAAAAAATTAATAATTATAGTATAATTTCGGATTTTTACAAATTTTATTGGTTTTTTCAAATTAGGATCATTAGAAAAGTTTGATTAGCAACGGCGCGGCGGCCCGATAACGTCGCGGAATATTTTCTAAATTTGAATTACTCCGTCGAGGTACATCACTACGAATTTCGAAAATTTACAAAACAATTGGTTCACAGATGACAGCAAAATTAGGTTTTTTGGGAAAAAATCAAATAATAATTTATTTCTTTTAGATTTCTGCTTAGTTTTGAAGAATTCTACATTACTCAAATCTGATTCTGACTAAATCATTTGACTGGAAATTCATAAGATACGATATTGATGATAATTGAATCTATCAAAATCTTGACATCTCAGAACATCTGACATTTTAGAAATATATTAAATTTCTGTCAGTTTAGTGTTGTGTTATATGTTTTAATTCGTCTTTAATTATTGTTATATTTTACAAAGAAAGGGAGTATAGTAAAAACTTGGTTTTTATGGGTTACATTTTTATTAATTATACTATTTTATTTATTCACTTTTTGTATTCTTATTACAGTGGAACCTCGTTAATTTGAAATTCAAAGGATCCTAAAAAAAACATTTTGAATTACGTGGAACCCTGATGATTCAAAATTCAAGTACAAAAAATAAAATCAAAATAGCGATTGCGAAATTCGCCAAAAAGCACACGGCATAAAATTCAGAAAATTTTCAACCTAACTGTCATTCCTTTATTTTTTTAATACATTTTATGGAATTCCAATGTTAATCAATACTAGAAAAATCAAACATGACTTTGTGGTTCTATAATTTACTTTTTCCAAATAAATGGATGATTTAGTTTTATCACAAGATCTAGGTATGACATTAGTCATGTCATACCTAGATCTTGAGCTTCAGAGTTGGAGATTACGTGTTTATACTTGTGTACGGCCTTTTGGTATTGGCCGGGGCTGGTTGTTTGCCGGAGTTCATAAATATTGATGAGTGCGTAAGAAGCGTTCACCGAAATCTCATGTAAAAATGCAAACCAAATTGTTTTTGCAAGGTTTTAATAATTTTATTTTACTTATTATTATTATTATTATTATTGATAATGGGCAGGCAGCTTAGGCCCGGTTGTTTCAAGTTCGATCAAAGTAAGCGGTCGATAAAAGCATAGATTTTTACGAAAACGGATCGTCTGATTGGTGGAGAACGTAAAATTTCAGTTTAAACTCTCCGCTTACTTTGATCGAATTTGAAACAACCGGGCCTTAAGCTGATAGGCCCATATCACTGTCTCTCATTTGAATATCCAGCCTATTCTTAAATTGATTGACACTGGCTGCAGACACAACGCCCTCAGGCAAACTGTTCCACATATTGACCACTCTATTGCTTAATGCATGCTTTCTTGGGTTACACGAGAACCGAGACTTGTTTAACTTCAGGTGATGTCCTCGAAGGCCCACATTAATTTTAAATGCAAACATATCTGTCATATTAGGAATATTGTAGTAGCCCGATAGAATCTTGAATGTCTCGATGAGGTCACCTCTTGCTCGTCGCTCCTGAAGAGTGGGCAGTTTCAATACTCTCAGCCTTTCCGCATATTCCAGGTTTTTAAGACCCAAGGGCAATTATGTGGCTCGTCTCTGAACATTTTCCAGTAAAACTATATCTTTAACAAAATATGGATTCTTGGATTCAAAATATGGATTAAGCTACTTTCACGATCAGTGTTTTTTTACTTTTATATCTGTGTTTATGGAGTTCTATAACTTACCTCTGAAACAATAAATCATATAAACTCCAGTAAATTGAACCAGATATTTTTTTCAGGGTTTTAATAATTTTATTTAACTTTTACCAAAGCGCATGAATTTTAAATTTTCAATATTAATTACTTTTAATATCTTATTCACCCTTCATCTCTCCACCACTGGATATAGGCTTCTTCCATACCCTTCCATCCTTCTCTGTTGTTGGCTTCTTGTAGCCATTTCCCTCCCCCCGCAGCTGCTATATTGTTGGCCCATCTATTTTGAGGTCTTCCAACGCCTCTTTTATTCTCCCAAGGTCTCCACTTCGGAACTCTGCCATTCCATCTGTCCACTTGCCAGGCAAGCGCGGATCCAGGGGGGGGTCATGGGGGTCATGACCCCCCCCTGGGCTGGGTCCAGGACCTAGGTGGACCACTAATTAAAATACTCATACTCACATTCAGTCACTTACTAACTTTTTTATTTTTCAGGTACTACTGTATCTTTAAGCAGAATACTGCAATCGAACTCGATTGATTTAAAAAAAGCTGCGGACGTTATTAATGATACTATAAGTGTTCAACAAAATAAAAGAGAAAATGCGGACGTAATTTACCGACAGCTTTTTGAAGAGGCTAAAGAAGTAGCTGAGCAGCTAGATGTAGAAATTAAATGTCCCAGAATAGTGTCAAGACAAATACATAGGGCCAATAACCAACCTGCTCAATCTGCTCAAGAGTATTTCCGCAGAGCCATATACATTAGGCTGTCCCGATAAATTTTATTTTGGCTTATATTAACACAAGACCTCTCAAAACTTGTGTAATTGAGCGTAGATTACCAAAATAATTTTAAAAATAAAATAAAACTATACGTTTAAGGTTCTACCGATCTACAAAGTTTTGAAAAATTGTCATTTTTATGGTGATATTTCGCTATCCTCAATTTTGGCTCCTGAACTAAATACAAAAAAATATTTACTTTTTATTCTATTTAGGTGTAAATCATACATGACGTTTCGATTTGAATGCAACAACACGTTACCAGCAACTTCGATTTGTTAGGTTTCAACCTGCAAATACCCTCAAGTTTGAACTTGTTTTGAGGACTTTCTTGACTTGACTCGCGAGTGTTTTCTTCGTAGCCAAAATAATTTTTATACCATAAAAGTACCATGGCGATTGTTACGGTAGTAAAAGCGGATTTTGTCATTTTTAAATAAGAAGTTCGAGGCGTAGTCAGACTACTTATGCTATGTTCGGACCATACAAAGAACTTAACAATTAGCAGCTACCAACTATAAGGGACGTCATTTAATTTATTTTATTTGTCAAGAACGACCTGAAATTCACGTATAATTAAAAAGATCCATCCAAATCAGATATATATGTGATTTTTTCCGAAGAGATTAACAATATTTGAACCAAAACTTCGATTCCAGTTGCAACTAAGGAACGAGTTATTTAATCAGTGAAATCCAATTTCGAAAAGTATCTCAATTTGAAAAGATACCCCAAAACCAAACGAAATGATAGTTTTGAAAATAAACTGAAATGTTTTTTAGTCATCTGAGAAACTTTTTGACGTTTCCACTTGTAAATGCACTTCATTTGAATCTTGTTCGTGTCTAAAACCTAAGAAAGATTACATCAATGAGAGAAGTTTTTGTTGGATCAAATAAATGAAAGGAAAATGGTTAAGCGGTTTTGATAAGAAAAAAACGGCTAGATTAATTAAACGACAAGATAAGGGTAACAAAAAAGTTGTGTTTTACTCAAGAAACCGATTCTGTCTCAGCAAATTGTGACGAAGATTCAGTGCGTGAATCTTCCCCAGAAACGAATCCGATAACAGAGGCATTCCCGAAAAACTCGCTCTCGACAGAGACACCATTGACTTCAACGGGGAATTGGACTACATTGCCTTTGCCGAGAGTTGCTGTGTTAGATACGGTTTATTCACGCAATCTGCTGCTGCTGTTGCTTCTGCGGTTTTGACTGACGTCGGCTTGGTTTCTACCGAAGATTTAACTCTGGTTATTGATAAAAATAAGATCTTCAGAGATGTATCTAAAGCCCGGAAGCTTCAAAAGATATTGGAGGTATTGTTATAAAAAGCATTTACTTTGATGGACGAAAAGTCCATCGCAAAGAAATTTTAGAAGACCACATCTCAATTTTAGCACAGCCCGGATAAATTTATTTGGGACACACAATACCGAAAGACGTGGCACTGCAAAGGGAATTCTTACTTCGATCACATCTTTAGTAGAGGGTCGAGGTTGGAATTAAGATGACGTGATTGGCGTTGAATGTGACGGAACTGCAACTAACACCGATTGGAAGGGTGGTGTGATTAAATATTTAGAGGAGTTTTTGCAGAGACCATTACAATGGTGTGTTTGTATGCTTCATGTCAATGAGTTACCCCTTCGTCATTTATTCTTGACCTTAGATGGTTGCACTTTGGGTCCTAGAGAATATAACAGACGCCTTACAAAGTGTAACTGACGTTACTTCTAGAGATGGCTTTATAGAACCAGGATGCAATCTCGAGCAGAAATGCCAAATTTTGGACACAAAAATAAGTTTAAAATTTTAGTTTTTGTCATTGATTATAATCTATATTTTGTTTATTTTATTTTCTTGTGCTTTGTTTCATTAATTTCAATTCTAAAATACCTTTTAAACACGATTTTTAAAAATTATTTTAGGCAAACGGTTTAACTCTATAAAAACGTAAAATTTACAAAACTTCAAAGCTCGGTAGAGCCCTCAAAATGACAAACGATTATATTTTTTGTTACCTTTTTCGCAATTTGTGTAAAATTACGCAAATTTTGATACCTCTTGTGATTGTGTAGCTGAAAAATGTTTTTTTCTCATACATCGACGGGACACTCTAATATACATCCCTCTTCTGGATTCAATAATAAGTGACCTACAGCATCGTCTGCCTCTTCAAATACTTAATTTGATTCAACTAAGCGTTTTCATGCCAAAAAGCGAATACAGTAATCAAGACATTAAAACTGTGAAACAACTAGCAACCGATTATACATTGTTACTAGATAATACTCCAGTTTCTGTCGTTGTAAACGAATATCCGCTGTGGATGGTGAAGTGGCAGCGGAGTCAGGACATACCGCAGTCGATTTCCGACCTTATTTTAAATTGCGATATTGAGATGTATCCTAATATAAGAAGATTTTTATGTATTATGGCTACACTACCTGTTAGTGTAGCGACAGCGGAAAGATCTTTCTCTACGTTGCGAAGAATCACATCGTGGCTAAGAGCTTCAATGGTTGAAGAACGTCTAACCGGACTGCCACTTCTCCACGTCCATAAAAACGTACCCATTGTAGTAGATGAAGTGATAATGCGTTTCGGGAGAAGACGTAAAACAAAAATTGATTTTGTTATTTAAATATAGGTAGGTAGGTATTTTTAAGTACAGTAGGTAGTTATATTTATTAATAAAATACCTACATTTTACTTGTAAGTATCTATTATTATCAAAATTAAATTATAACTTCTTGTGACTTGACCACGACTATGTGACCCCCCCTGGCGCCAAAGCTGGATCCGCCCTTGATGCCAGGGCATGTTGCAAGGCAGGATGCCACAAGACTTTGATAATTGTCTGTCATTTTACTAAAATTAAGTCAGAAATATTGAAAAAAAATGCTAACTTTGATTTCTTTAACTCCTTTATTGTTGACATTTTCCCCAAAGTGTAAAGAATATATTCTATTCAAAATTGAATGAAGAAGACTGTATCGAATTTTTTGCTACTAGCTACCAGACGCCCTGTATGTACTTATATAACATTTTGCCTTTACTTGCTTTTTGACTGTACATGTTTTCTAAGTATCCAAACGGTTTAATAAGTAACACAAATATTATTTTTACTAATACATACTACAACTGTATATAGAGTGCAGTTATAGCAATGGCGGAATTTTTAATGAGTTGTGATGACTTGTTATTCTCACGGGGACTGGAATAACTAGTTCTGCTTCGTGAGGTTCACAATTATTGTTGGTTGTCCAACAAAATCATCTCAGATGTTTCCCAAGAATTTCAATTATTTTTGAGGAAACAAGGTTTTCTTCAATTTTGTAACACCTTGGGCTGGTGCAATTTATTTTTGTGTGGCAATTTATTCTTTTCATTGGCACATCGTTTACATAAGTGGTGATGTGTTGTAAACATGCCACTCTTTAAACATAATAATTTTGCTGTCTGTCCGTCCGTCTATCTGTCTGTCTGTCCGCCCGTAACTTCATGTAACGCCAGTGATTTCCTTCAAATTTACAGCTAATATCTCTAAAGCTAAAAAAGCTAACTAAACGACTGGAGACGGGGCTTGAACCCCGGGTCAGCAAACCTGAACCGGCCGCTCTTTACATGCCACCAAAAAGGTACTATAAATGTATATTAGGCTTAGCAAAGTCACAATCCGATGTTCCGTTATTTTTGTCAGGTTACAGCTAGTGGTATCAAATTTTTAATATTGTAAATACAGTTGAACTTTAAACTTCAAACGATCAGACTTTAAACAAGACGAGTTAAATTATCTAAAGGACTTCTCCTGCTGTCAGTTTTGCCTTGAATGATGAGATGTGGGATCTGGTACTTCTCCGGATGTCTCTTGATGTGGCCAAATAACCGGGTTTTAATTTCTTAAAGGATTTCTTTAAGCTTTCGCATTTGGATCATTCAATTGTCATTTGTAACCTTGTAAAACTAGCTTATTTTTAAATTTAAAACTTCCTTACCTGGAAGTAATCCATATAAAAGTACAGGGAACACGAAATATCGTATCATTTGCAAATTTAAGTTTAGGTCACGGCTGCGTAATACCTTTTTCATGCGTAAGGGATACAGCTATGGCTTGCTCTATATGACATTTAAGTTACATAGACAGGTTGCAGTTTTCTAGTAGGTTATTTTATCTACTCCTAGTCTAATTCTATCTATTTATAAACCACCATCATCCGTTTTGTTTGCATTTTATCATGTTTGCATTTATTGAAGACTATATGCTTCATATGCATTAACCAGGATCACAGTATCTCCCGCGCTGAGAAGATTGCTTCATTTCTTCCCATTTATTACCAAGACTTCTTCCTCAAATATTTTTTCTGCATAGAGGTTAAAGAGCACTGTTTAAGATTACTGAAGAAGAGAAAAAAAATTCAGACAAAATACTAATGAACAATGAAAAATGTATTTAGATTAGTTATTAATTATACCTGATAAGAGGGACTGGTCCACTCAAAACTATAGAATTGAGAAACAACTCAAAGTGTGTTTAGTACAATGTTCAGTTTACTTTACATTAAAATAAAAATGTTGTTGAGGTATGAACTATGTGATAAAATTAAGTTGTTTACGCAGCTGTGTATTGAGAAAATACATTAGAAATACAATACCTCAAATGAATTCTTTTAAGAAACATTGTTGACTACATATTTGTATTGTAATTATATTGTAAGTTATGCGACTTCCAAGGACAATATTATACAAATATGATGCATTATTGTTTACATCCAAAGTCTGTCTCTGTCTCCGTCTCTGAGATATTATATAAAGAGTTTACTGTGCCATTCCTTAAATTTAGTATTTCCAAGATTGCTTTTGAAAACGACACTTGTAATAAAAAATAATAATGACAGTTATATTGTCGTTTCTTGAGATATGAATTTATGATATTTCAATATTTACGACATTTCATGAGACACATGTTATTTTATATCGTGCATATGACAGGTACCTTCAGTGAAGCGTGACTTTTAAGTAAAGATATATTTGGAAAAAAATGGAAAAATGTCATATAACAGAACATTTATGAAATATTAAAATATTAATAATATGTTAATTATTGTCAAAGGAATATTATGAGACATATTTTATTTTGATTTTTTTTCAAAATATATGCTTAGGAAAATGTCATTCTTCAATATTCAGGCCCCCGGGATATGCTTGTTTGGCTTACAATATCACTCATTTGACAAGAATAAATATTTTTTTTGTTTAAAATTTGTGTGAAAGCAATTGAATGTGTTGGCGTTTACTTTGTGGAAATCCAATTTTAATAATTATGAATAAAACACTAAAACTTTGTTTCTTCCACTATTTAATTTTTATATAATATAACACAATGTGTCTTGGAAACCTCCGTTTCTTTCTTCAGGTGAGTTGAGACTGAGGGTGAGTCCGAAATACATATGTTGTATTATACATAAAAATTAAATAGTGGAAAAAAACAAAGTTTTAGTGTTTTATTCATAATTATTGTAGTAAAGCAGTTACATCCTGCATTGTTGCATTGAAAATGTACTTGTATCTATAAGATATCATAACATTTCTCCTTTACTTTGTATACGAATTTTTAAGTGTATTGATCCTGTTATCTCTTATGTACTAAGCCAATGTTCTTTTTATGGCATCTGTTCTGTCTTTTTAAGTCTTTAAGTCAATGTTCTTGCCATCTTAATGGCAGAACATTGACTTAAAATTAAGATGGCAGAACATTGTCTACTCCTTTATGACTCATGAAAGTAATTAAATTAATCACTAATATTGTTTTTCCGTAGCCAGCTTCAAAAATTAATCAAATTGTATGTTTTTTTAGAAACGAGGTGTACAGATTATTTTAAAGTATATTTAGATATTATTTACTGTGTAGAAATATTATGTGTACATTATTTAACATTGTTGTCATTTTAAGGCGAGATACATTGAATTTTTTTTTATATCAATCATATTTATGACGTTTAATTTCTAGGTTACAATATAGGTATGGTTGGAAATGTGTCAAACTCGAATGGATATCATCTATATTATGATTGCTTCAATAATGCTGTTTGCAGTGCGTGGATTTTGCCATTACCAGTGTAAAAAAAATAAAGAATATCATTAAAATAACTTAATTCCTATGAAAAGCAGCGGACCACGGGTGATAGTTAATCGCAGACACTACTAGTCCAGCGGCCACACGAAGTATCTGATCACGTATCTGGGCAAGATTGCTGAAAGTCAGCTCCTCGGAAGAAGGAGAATATCATGGCTGAAGAAGCCGAGGCAATACTTGGTCCAGTCTGCTGTTGAGCTGCAGTACAAAATGTGATGATCTCCAACATTGAAGCGATAAGGCACTAAAAAGGAATTAAAAATCTCATTAATTTTCTGAACATTGGGCATTACTAACTAGCTATAAATTATATATGTACTTTTGCTGATTGTGATTGTATTGTTAACAGATGACATCGTCGCTCGTCTCTCGAATGTTGGGAACGGGCATCCACAAAAGAATGCTCTCCACGTGCCAAAGACTTCTTGCGGCTCCGCAGGTGGACGCTCTTCAAGTAAGCAAACACATATATGTATGTTGTGCATTGACGATTAGATGACAATCGGTAAAGAAAATTAAAATAAAACAAAATGGTTGCATCATGTCCATTTTCTTGGAGCTTCTCCGCCGTGACTGAGATGCAACATTCCCATGTGCACTTTTGTCGGAGACGGAAAAGAAGGTCATGTACTTATTGCGATGATATGAATAAGTGAATGAAAAAGGTATCCGGGCCCCGCAAGCTCAATTTGTGAGAGTAATTGTCACCGTGTTCCAGGAGGCCGCCCTGGACGGAGAGAATTGCATCCTAGTCGACGAGGCAGACCGCACCACAGGCTCAGCCTCCAAGCGAGCCTGCCACGTGGTGGCGGCCGACGGAACCATCCCTCTGCACCGGGCCTTCTCCGTCTTCCTCTTCAACACGCACGGTGACATGCTCATGCAGCGGAGGGGCCGCAAGAAGGTAGTACACTAGTGAAGTTTTTAATTTGTGAAAAGTCAATTTGATTTACAGTAAAACACCGATAATTGGAAATTCGTCATAATTGAAAATTTTTCAAACCCACAAGTTTCAAAATGGGAATTTCATAGAAAATCAACCCCGATAACTCGAAAACCCCAGTAATCCGCAATTCAAAATAATTTTTGCCCCATAAATCAATAATACATTTTAGTTCACATAATTAATTTTTTTTTGAAATTTGACAAAATTGAAAAAAATATTTTGATTTTTTTGCAATTGAGAACAATATGTCAATATCAGATTGTCAAAACGCATTATTAATTATGCTGACATAAATATCGCAATCAAAATGATTTCTTAAAATATGCAAAAATACTATTTTTTTTTTTTAACAAAATTGATGGCTTTTTTCATGAGATTTACGATTTTTGGTGAATTTTGCGACCATAGCGATTTTTTTTTGTACCCTAAATTAAGATTTAATGGGATTCTGCATAAGGCTGGCCGCACTTTGGATACGAATTATTATGTACGTATTCGTACGTATGGAGCGTGCACATTGGTCGCGTCTTGCGTTGGTCAAGATCAGTTACTTTTCACATTTCTCCAATAACATTTGTGCCAAATGAATACTCTGTATGTTCTGGAAAACTATTACAGCAGACTTAAATAATAACAAATTTCACGACTATCTATCTAATAGATTCACAAATGCTGAGGAGAATCCAAGTGCAACGAGAGCTCATAACATCGGAGAAATATTTAAAAGTTTTTTGTTCGAAGTATATATTTACACCTCACCTTCATTAAACCAAATTATTTAACTTAATTTCCGAACAAATCCGGATCGTGTCGGTCATCTATACATCCGTACACGCACTACTAAATCGTGTACAGTGTGCGATGTTCAATACTACTTCGAGGGTCAGGAATATAATTGCGTATTCGTACGTATACATACCACTCAATTTCGTACGAAAACGCATCCAGTGTGCGTGCGGCCGGCGTAATTCTAAATGTTTTTTTTGGGTCCCTTGAGTTTTAAATTAACGAGGTCCTACTTTAATAATATTTCTAAAAAATATTTCACATTTTAAAGATAGCTCTGGGATTTTTGTTAAAAATAAATTACATTTTTCGTAAATAGAAATCGGAGTTTAAAAATTATCTTGATTATTTCTACAAATCTGCTCAGTGAAAAGTCATTATTGACAATGTACACAATGTAAAGATCAAAATGTCCTGAAAAACAGAAATATACTTTCTATCTTCAAGTCTTTTCTGCAGACATCACTTATTTCTGCCATCAACGCTATTTAAATTTTTATTTTATTTATTTAATTGATAATGTATATAATACAATGATACCTACAATTCAATTTTTTTTATATGTGTATACCTCACCAAAAAGAATTATGATTCTTGTGTGAGGGATATCTTGAAATGAATATCTCTCTAATCTCTCTAATTCTCTCATCATTTGTTGGTTCCATACGAGTAAACCACCTATGTGACTGCTATGTTAAGATCAACGTTACATTCACTTTAATTTGTTGATTCATAAATGGATTTTTCAAAATATAAAAACTGTAGCTTAATCACGACCAGATCTTAATGATGCTGTAATTTTTCCCCAGCTTCACTTTAAACAAGACATGAAATATGTAGCTGTTTTTCTGTTACATTTCATCTTACCAAAAGGTTTTTGAAAGTTACAATGAATTTAATATGACTGGGAATATGTCGGTGGCTAAACATTGAAAAAAAAAAGTTAAAACCTGTACTGATTAAGACTAACTACATCATAAATAATAACCAGACTGAATGTTGACATAAACGTGACCAATAGGATTTTCCTTTGTACGCCTGCTTACTAAGGTCTCGATTTCCCTCTTGATAAATAATCTTTAAAAAATCATATGTCCAAAAATCTGAAGTCTCGAGTGCTTACATGTGCTGTGCGGTAGGTGACCTTCCCAAACGTGTACACCAATGCCTGCTGCAGCCACCCGCTGTGGCTGGGCGACCAGGAGGAGGACATCATCAGCGCTGCCCAGCGGAGACTCACACACGAGCTGGGAATACCGCCAGAACAGGTTTGCAGTGTGAAAAATATTATATTTGTACACAATAATAAGTCACAAATAACTAAAGGTTAGTTATTTGCGATTGAAGATTAAAAATATAATATAAATTGCGGGGGTCCATGCTGCATTCCAAAATTATGTAGGTACCATACTAAAATATTAAATCAGGGCTTCCCTCTGCTAATTACTACATTGTATGTATTTCATGTGCAATGTTTTTATTTTAATTTAAGACAATTTACAGTTTTATTAATTTCTCACTTAATTCAGATCGTCTATAAATGCATCTCTTGTGCTTTTGCAAGGGTGGGTAATGTAGATAATCAAATTATTTATGCTTGCTCTTTTAGCCATCGCAATTCTATTGAAATGAGGGTGGATCCACCGCATACCCAGGACCGTTTTATAAGCAAAAACTCTTGTATCGGTCCTGCTCATTCCTGCCGCCAGGTTGGCATATTTTTAATACTAAAGGCAAACGTGCGACCCAGCGTTGCAAAAGCAGAGCAGGGAAAAATTTGCACCATTGTTCCGCGATAGTTCACTTCTTTATTTTTTCAAAAACGTAAACCACATATTTAAATACAGCAGGCATAAAACTATTGTAAAAGGAGCAGTATAAATACAAAATATATAACAATTACGAAAAACTGTGGATTCACAGGATTATACGGATAAGAAACAAATTCTATTGTAAGTCGAAGCTACACCTATTGAAGGTATATTGAAACTGAACCTGGTGTAATTATTATATTTCCAAAATATTTTAACATCATCAGAGCCGAGGATGTTTTCTCATAAATTATTATACAATATTATTCATTCACACAGAGACACAGTTTAATTTTGTGAAATGTCCATGTTCGATCACCATCCAATAAACTTATTCCGTCTATATCAAATATTGCAATGGGGCTTTCAGTTGTTAAATTGTGTGAAACGTGGGCCCAAAGAAACTATTTTTTCTGCCCAGAATGTAATGTACCTCTGTGTTATCATCCGTGTTTCAAAATTCACACACATGAAGATTACACTTCTTTTTGATAAAAATTGTTAATAATTCTCTATGTTCGAGTTTTTTTTTAATTAGTTTTTTTAGCCTCGTTGGCGATTGATTTTCAAATAAAAAAAAATATATACACATGTCTTTTATTTTTATCCTCAAAATATATAGAATCATTGTGTAAATAAACAAAGAATTGCACATGTATATAGATCTTTTTTTATAAATCTTACAATATCGACAAAAATCGCCGACGTATAAAAGGCACACTAAGAAACGGCCGGCTGTTAAAGTGTTAAAAAAAAATCAAATGTTTTTTTTTTGGTGGTCATTGTGTCATAACTAGGGAATGCAATCCTTAGTCAGGATTGCCCTTTCGGGATCCCTCGAGATTAGAATTTCCAATCCCGCGGGATCCCGAATACTTTTATGTTTTTTTTGTTTATAGAGCTGAATAGCAATTAACGACAACACCTTGCATTTTTATATCAGCAATTTTAATAAAATGTTCATTATTTATCATCGCATTAAAGTTTTTGCAGGCGTTTTTCCAAGCATCAATCAGTCAATGCAGTAGAGTTAGTGGTAATTTTTATTACTATATTAGGTTGATAAAATACAGCAAATATTATTCAAAGCTATTTTCGTTATTTGAATGTGACACGAACATAAGTTTTATGTACTTACTAAAAGCTCTATAGACATACACAATTAAACATACAAAACAAAAAAAATGTTGATCAATCCTGATAATCCCGTCTTATTTTTCGGTTCGAGATTTGATGTCGTAAAATGCCTCGAGATCTCGCGGGATCGGGATTTCATTCCCTAGTCGTGACACATCATCAACTTCTTACACTATATTTAAAAAAAAAATTTTAAACAAAGAGACAAATGTTGTTACAGATGACACCATCAGACTTCACCCTGCTGACCAGGATCCACTATCACCACGTAGGAGACGGTCGCTGGGGTGAACACGAGATGGATTACATCCTGTTCATGCAGAAGGACGTGTACCTGGAGCCCAACAGAGATGAGATAGACGAGCTGGTCTTCATTCCAAGGAATGGACTCGAACAGTGCGTTATTTATTTTAATAAACCATTAATGTCACAGTAAAACTCCTTTTAATCAAATAGTGATAATTTGAAATTTGTCATTATTGGAAATTTTTAGAACACAAAAGTTTTTCATAGTTGATTAGCCCCGATAATTCGTAATAATTTTTAGACCCTTATGCCATAAATCAATACATTTTAAGTCACATATGTAATTTGAAATATTTTTACTAATAATGCGCGCTGCTTTTTGATTGTGTGCATCTTTGAAATTTTTTCATTATTTTACGACCACTAAAATTCAGTAATTCTGTGCATGCTTCCTTCAGTTGACTGCCTTGATATGCACAGATACTTTCAGTTTGTCCTACTGTCTCATACTTGAATGCGTTTAAAATTGTTTTTGCTTTATAAAATTCCGTCCCTTTGTGGGTTTACAATGTTTATGTTTCTTTGCAAGAAGTTATTACTAAATTAAATTTAATCTTTTTATTTCACATATTTATTGTCGATTGTACTTCTAATAACTGTGCTGTGTGTTGGTCTGAGTCAGGCAGAATCGAAAGATGAAATCCAGTAAAGATTGAAAAAGACTTCCATAAATTCAATGATAACTGAATACATTTTCCATTACGATTACAAATTATTTTTTTCTTTCGCAAGTGAGAACAGTAAATTAAAAACAATCTTAAGAACACCGATTACTACAAGTACAGACGAAATATTTAATAAATTAGACATTTTTGATGTTAGACAAATATATGCCAACTACTGTCCTAATTTACATGTATAAACACAAACAAACACATTTCACACACACCCAAAACACTGTTCATACATGCAGAAACAAAGATGCTATTCAAGTCCCAAGAGCGCGAACCATTTATGGACAAAGAAACTTCAAACACATAGGCTCGAAACTGTACAATACAATTCTGGGAAGGGTATCACAAATGAACAATCCGAAAAATGTAAAAACATCAATTAAAATTTGGGTAAAAGAGATGGGTCGACCAGTTATTGGGAAACTCATCCAAACAAATTGAGAATTAGAAAAATTGAGATTGTATTAGGGTATATTTACATATTCCTGAGTGTAGGCGATGATAAATCTTTTTTTTAACTTATGTAACGGACAGGGTGAATTAGTGTATGCAATGTTGTAATGTGCATCATATTGTATTTTATTATGAGAAAATTTATTGGAATTTTTTGTGAAATAAAAATTGAAATAAGGAATTTTATTCGACCCGTGGGTGCGTGGAACAAGTTAAAAGTTTTGACCCGAAGGGATTCTTCCGCGAAGTAATGCCCAAATAAAGTATGTGCATGGCACGCGGTATCCGCAAATGTTTGAGAAGGGCATGAGTGTGGCACATGGGAGCCGAGTCTCGCTGCAGAGGGCCTCGGTTCCTTTTCGTGCTTGAATCCGCCAACGGGCAATGAAATTTTGAATGTAAGCAAATTGGTAAGCTCACCTGACCGGCTATAAACTTCTAACGCTCAGTACTCACATTCCGAGCTCCCGTATGAAATGCGTATGGGGTTACCTTCTGCGGGAGCTTGAAGGTCTGACCCGGACGCCATCGCGGAGATGGCTGAGCTTGAATGAGCTTAATGAGTACTGGAAGACCGCGAGGAAATATTGTGTGATTTCCTCCTGGAAGCGGTGAATGCTTGCCGGGGCTTGCTCCGTACGAAGCAATACGTCACGGTAGCTGGCATTGAAGCCGATATTGATGAGGTCGATATTTTGATCGGCAAGTGTGGCCGCTACCGGGGACGCAGAACTACAATTTAGTGCCACTGCATTCCTTACATGAAATGCCTAAAACTCAGTAAATATTAATCTGACATAGCTGAAATTACTGTTAAAACACACGCTTGCATGCGCTCTTTATTGAATCTGAGCCCTTATTGGCAAATTTATTTTTCAATTTATTTGGTTTTTGTAGGACCCAGCATGTCCAACGATTGTTTTATTACCATCTGCTAGGTCTGGTACTGTTGAATAACACAATTAAAAACCCCAGGAGGGCTGCAATGCATTATTACAAATTATTTTTCATCTGTTATGTGAGATCTACCATTCTCTGGGCTGAAACGTCGCGTCTGGCGAGGTTATTTATATGGCTGCTAGGTGCGTGGCGTCGCCGCCCAGGAATTCGGCGTTTTTTGGATTAAACAAGGTTTTGGATTAAACATTAAACTGCTATGATATATATTCTATTATAAATTTAAAAAAGTATAATAAAGAATGCATTTGTTTTGGCGAGTATCTGATACATGATTTCGTGTGATACTGAATACGCCCGTTGGACAATCTTTTTGCTGAGTTTTATTTCTTCACGCTGATCTTGCTTGTTTTTGGACTTTCTGCATCTTCTGGAATTTTGAACCCCTGCTTTCTAACTTGGACATCGCTTTGGATTTTTGTTTGGATTGGCATCTTTTTGGCGTTGACTTCTGGCATACCCACGGACTACGAGCTGCGCAGTAACTTCTGGTGGCGCTCTCAACTTCACCAGCGAAGGCAACTGAGCCGCACATAAAAAAAAAGTGTTCTTGTTCGGAACAACTTATCTGTATAAAATGTACTTTTTTTAACCAATTTGGTATAAAATGTATGTACTTACATATAAGTAAGTTATAATTATAATTTTTTTTTTGCGCTTCAACAGGCCAGGAGGCCCAATTACAGAAGCGAAATACATCACAAAACACCCAGGCTTGAGTAAATCACAGATTAAAATTGTGACCTCACCGGGAATCGAACCCGGAACCCTCAATGTGGGAAGCCAGTGTCATACCCACTGCGCTACGAGGGCCGCCGATTTTCAGCGTTTTTCGCTATCGCACTGCGATATTTTGTTGTTGTTTTTATTTCATTGAATTTCAAATTAACGAGGTACTACATACTGTATTTATTTCTAATTAATTCATCTAATTTGTTTTCAACCTATTTTAGTTTTGATGCCTCCACCATGTTAGCACCTTCATCATATTACAATAATAAGTATTATTATTTTTTGGGTTTGCAGAGCTATTTCTAAGTTCGAGGCCCCCATTTCCCCGTGGTTCAAACTGGTTTTGAAGCACCGCCTTCGGTTCTGGTGGGACAACCTTCACCAACTGCACCTCTGTAAGGACGACTCCATCCACAAGTTCGCCTGATACTCCACCAGCTGAGGTCGTGTACGTTGCTGATGCATTTGTTCAATGATAAAATGTACTTATTTTTGATAGCACTTGTTGACTGCCACGCTGGGGGAATCGTAGTTCAAATTTTACATTACACAGTGTTCTAAGTCCAATTTACGTATCTTTATTTTTCAATGGATTTTGGATAGAAGTTTTAGGTTTGTTTGCTTTTGTAAATTTGTATGCTGACTACTGTATCCTGGCGTATAAGAAATAATCTTGCGTCATCTTATTCAATTCTTAAAGGCCTACTCACAAAATACTCATATTTACTATCTTCGGTGAAGTTTATGATCTTTCTAATTATATTTACAAAGGTTTTGTTTACTTATCTTGCTGCACATGGCGATCTAATGAAGGGTGGAGCTGGTGTGTGAGCTTTTATCTGAGTTAATAATATGACTGTTATGATAGTATTGTGTGTATGTAATAATATATGTACTCATTTGTGTTACCATATCACATGCATACTTGCATTTTTACTTCGGAGTTGGTTTTAGATTTTTTAACATATGCATTATTTTTAGGGGCTTTTCGGTGTAAATCTAAAATCTATTCGGTTTAAGAGTTTAGGGGAATAATGTTAGGATTAATTTAGAGTTAGCTACAATATGTCAGGTTATAATCTTAGTTAGTATTATAACATTTTAACAGTAATTTTACACTATGTCCTGGTGTTATGTCTCCGGATTTGTGTAAAACAGTGTCCCGCTTCTTTTATAGGCAAAGAATACGAGGTACAATATATTTGATCTTCTATTATCATCTACAGAATGAATTGACAAAGAAACCCCTTGCATAAACACAAAACAAGCTTGTCGGACTGCTTCTTCTCGGTATAACTTTTAAGCTACTCCACGATGTCTTGAGTATTCTTAAAAAAAAATATTTTATTTGATGTCTTTCTGACATTAAATAAACGCAAACCGGTCATTGCAATCTGGAGTTTTCTCTAAAATATAATTTTTTTTTAAACATTAAATTAGAAATCAAATACTAAATAAAACCCAAAATTTTCTCACAATCATAGATATATGTCTGTGACTATATATTTGACAGATGTCTCTATTTTTGAGTGTTGGGTTAACAATCATGAAGTAAGAATATTTGCACAAATAACAATGTTATATTATTTTTAGAACAGGTCAAAAAGTGGACTGCAGTGGTAAACCTTCAGTTAACCAATTGTCCCATACGCAATCCCTTCAGAATATATTCCAAGCTTTACCTCGAGTACCAGATTCCAAATTGGCATGCTCACAGAGACCCTAGCTGGTTATAGGCTCTCCGCTATGCTAGATTAGCCGGCCACAAATTGACCGCTTCAGGTCCGAAGTGGAAATTGGTGGATTTCTTTGTCCTTACAATTACAGCATCACGGATCGATGGATTATGTTGTATATCTGAATGGAAGAAAGATGGTTCTATCCAATAAAAGATTTTTCTATATTTAGTAAGCTTCAACAGCCAAATTATATCACGTAAAACAAGTACTTTTATCTCTTTGATAATTTCAGTTTGTAACTATTTAGTTAATGGAGCTCACAATAAAAATTCAGATGCCCATTTGTGCGTGAGGTTACAAAAATTGAATGTTGAAGTAGCTTCATTAAATATTTGCATTAACATACGTAAAATTTAGAGAATTAATATTATATACGTTGTTAATACTAAAATACTATATTTTTTCTATACCACATTTAATATTATGCGTACGAGTCTATGTTACATGTATGTTCTCTAAAGATATTTATTTGAATGTTGTCACTTGTTTTGGCAATGGGAAGAGGAAAAGTGTATTGTGAAGTTTAAAAAAAAGATTTTGATCGACAATGAATCAGTTGAAGCAATGAAAACTCAATAAATATATACTTTATATTGTAGATTAAAAATTACTTCAAAATACGTAATCATTACCAAAGGCTGAGATGCAAAGTTCTTAAATGAGCAAAAGTGTAATTTATTAAGTTCTCAAAATAATGACAGATTTAAATGTACAAATAAACCATGCATTTTTGCTAATTGAGTATATATATCGACAGTCCATACGTAAACTAAGGAATCTACAAAGAAGTCATTTTATAGGAGAGCTGTTTAAAGTTAATTTTTTCTCTGAAAAAAGTAGAAACATTCTTTATTTAAATTTTAAGTTGCGGGAAAGATTGGTAAAAAATGTCAAAAATACATTTTTGGTGGCAGATTAGAATTCAAAATTTAAAAAAAATTGCTTGCCTGTTACTGATTTTCCTTTGTCATATATAGTTATTGAGGTGCTTGAAAATATTAAATATGTTGCACAGTACGATGGGTCCACTTCGACTAGTCGGTGCTCATTTGTTTGTAGTGTGTTTTCTTTCGCGAAAGATTTCAATTCGCCATTCTCAACAGGGGTATTCCTCAACCCTCTGCACTGTCATCTCTGTTCCCAAATTTGCAGTTCTGTAAAACACTTTACTATTCTGTCAGAAACGTTTCTTTTTCACGTCACGCTCAGTGAAAATTACACGCTGCTTGAGATGCACGCTGCTCAAGTTTATATTCGTGCAGACCCATTTCTGAAGGATTTGCATCTGCCAAACAAAATCAAACATTTCCCAGCAAAGTACGTTCAAAATAATACAATATTAAAATCGGTCATTATTTTCCATGCAACCTAATATGTATGTAGTACGTATTTATTTATGGATATACATAATTGTACTTGAAAACTATATTTCACACTTACCTGTATCTTGATATTTTTTTTTTACCATTTTTTATTAATTTTTGATTAAAAAAATATGACACGAGTGATTGTGTATTTTTATGTATCTGAAATTGTGATAAAAATTAAAATTAAAATATATTCATCAAGGATTATTTACACAGAATATATTAATTCATTTTATTGACTATATACTACGAACTTTCATATTCTTTGATAACCTATTGGACTGCTAACAACGATTTATATAATGAATGTTGCATTGTGTAAAGTGATCACGTAAGCCGGCTCATACGGATCATAAGTCCTGGGCCACCCTATAATGACTTCTATATATAGCTTCGTCTCTGTGAGACTTCTATAATTAATCTTAATTAATAATTTATATAATGTGTTGTAAATCTCTTCCAATACAATGCCTTTCCTATGCAATACCTGCGTGGTGTATGGTAAGGAAAAAATTGGCAAAGCACATAAAAAAAAGTGGTAGACAAAAAGAAAACTGTTATAACCTAACAATGTCCCAAATTTTATATATTTTTTAAATTAAAAATGTGTGTGTACATATATCAAAAGTTTGTTTCTTCACTATGTGTAATTTGTGTATAAAATACCAAATATAAATTTTTTATTCATGCAATCTTATTATTTAAATGTATCTTCAGTATAGTGATTTTTATTTTTGGACAAATACTCTGACCCACAAGTGGTTAGTTAAGATTTTCACGGTTAAAAGATGACGAATTATTTTCTGGGGGAACCCACATCAAATAGTCCTGATAGAGACAAACACACTTAATACAGTAAAACCTCGTTAATTCGAAATTCAAGGGACTCAAAAAATGAATTTCGAAGTAAAGGGGCCCCGGTAATTCGAAATTTTAGGTACAAAAAAATCGCGGTGCGATTGTGAAATTCACCAAAAATCGTAAAACTCTTCAAAAATCATTAATTTTGTTAAATTTATGTTTATATTGAAATAAATCACTTTGAAAACGCAATATTTATTATGTTAATGCAAAGATCGCAGCATTTTGACATATTTGCTGTTCTCATTTGCGAAAAAACCTTTTTTTTCCATGGATAGATAGCCATAATCAAAAATGTTTAGTTATACTTGAATTTATGGAACGCTTCTCCAATCTTCAAACGAGTTTAACTTTTGATTCCGCCTTTTTTCTGGCTCAAACCAACAATGCACGGTTACTAGAAATAAAATTGTCAATATATATGTGAAACAATAAGATAAGTCACTAAAAACATCATACAAAGAAAATTAAACATTTTAACAACACAGTGATTAGAAAAAAAATCGAACTAAAGACTAAAAACATTAAAAACAATTTAAAACGCGTTTAGGTATGAGGATTAGCGCAAATGCCGCAAACTAAACTATCCGCGCATATCAAGACAGCCAACTGAATAAAGCACACACAGGATTCCCCAATTTTAGGGATCACGACACAATATATATAGAAAAGGGGCATTCCATAAAATACCGTGAATTGATAGTGAAATACGCCAAGAATCGTAAAACTCATGAAATAGCTATTAATTTTGTGAAAAATGTGTTGTAAAACGCAATGTTTATTATGCTAATACAAAGATCGCGACATTTCAAAGTACCCGATATTGACATATTTGTTGTTCTTACTTGCGAAAAAACTCGAAATATTTTTTTCATTTCGTTGCGAGGGGTTGCCGCCGGGTGCGGGCAGGGCGGGTTTTAGTTCCAATCCTGCCGCACGCCAATTATGTTGGGAAAGCAATAATTAACCCACTAAATCCAACAATAATAGAAAAACCAATTAGTAAAGTCATTACCCGTTCAGAAAGTCGGCTATTAAACAAATAAATAAATCAATAATTTTAGCACCTATTAAGATTTTTAGTCGCTTGTCCAACACACGCTCGAAGAAGGCCACAGCATAGACTTTAATAATACACGAATAATAGCGAACGTCCAAAACGAAACAGTAAGGATATTTAGAGAAGCTATAGAGATATATAAAAGAATAAATATTATCAACAATAGAGATGATGGTATACGTCTCCCAACGGCATGGAAAAGCATTCTATTCAACAGTAGATTTCTTAGTAAAAATAAAAATAATATATTAGCGCGCAAAAATCAATTAAATATAACCACCGACACAATAGAAGCAACATCAAGTACAAAGCGCATCACAAGGAGCCAAACAAACGCCATTAAGGCCAACAACGGCCGGGAACACCCATTATTTAATACAAAATTCCCGAAAATCATTAAGGCCAATAATGACCACAGTACCCAAATTTAGACTTTAACTTACCAGACCTCACTTGGTAATAAGCTTCCGATACGAACGGACGTGTTCGCACTGCCCCTCGTGACGGAAATTTATTAACAAGCAACCTGAAGATGCCTGTTGTGATTCAGGCGGAACATCGGTTGACGAATGGTCCTTCTGAGGACCAGATTTTGACGCTGGTTACCCCCAAAGAAATCAATACTAACATTTCTAACACCCGTGAAAACCTTCATTATAACATATATATATATATATATATTTATATATCAAAGTTGTAAAATGCAATATGAAATGCTTCGTTCAGTTCTATTCGATCATTCATGTCTATTGAAGAGAAGCAGCTTGTGGTATGCGATGCCTGTGAAAAATTAATATGTAGTGGGTGCGCTGAGCTAACTGCTTCTGAAATGAAGTGTATGACATTAAAAAAGAGGCAACTCAAGTTCTATTGCCGTGTATGTGATGAAGGGATGAAAACAGCCATATTACAAATACCTGAATTGCTAAAGAAGGTTCTTGAACTCACCGATGAAGTGAAATATCTGAAGAAAAAATGTAACAACCAATTTATGGATGTGTTGGAAGAGTTGAACGATCGTCAAGAAAGGGCAAATAATTTAATAGTTTTTAACTGTGAGGAGTCTAGTGAAAAACTACCTATGGACAGAAAATTACATGATACTAACCAAGTTAAGAAGATCATGAATATTGTTACTGGAAAAGAAATTACTCCACGGGCAGTCATAAGGCTAGGAAAAGTTGAAAGCGCTCATTTGGAATCTCGCCCCAGACCCCTGAAAGTGATTTTGGATTCACCCATGCTAGTGAGAAATGCTCTAAAAAATAAAAGTAACCTGAATGGCTCTGACAAAAAAAAAGTATTCATTAAGTCCGACCTAACAATCAAACAAAGAACCCAACTGAGAGAGCTATCGGAAGAACTGAAGTTGCGTAGAGAGAAGGGTGAGAGCGATATTACTATTAGGTATATAAATGGAACACCTAAGATTATTAAAATTCCTCCAAAAAACATGTAGCATCACAGCTGATGGAAATCACTCTCTTGTATACAAATCTCAATTCCCTCATGGCTAAATTCCATGAGTTTGTTGTGGAGGTTGACAGATATAAACCTGTGTTTGTAATAGTAACAGAGACGTGGCTTAACTGTGATATACCTGATGTGTTGGTGAATATACCTGGCTATGTTTTACATAGAAGAGATCGGAAAGATAGAAGAGGAGGGGGAGTTGCTATATATGCTTCTAGTATGCTTAATAATTGTCCAATATAGATAGTGGAAAACAACCCTCTTAATATCGAGAACATTGAAATTGTGACCTTACATGTCAAGATCTGTGATGTTTCATTTAATCTAATCGATGTATACCGACCTCCTGATACATTAAGAGTGGATAATTTTAATCTGATAGCATACATTAAAGAATTATCAGAGACCGGCCTAACTATTATGCTTGGTGACTTTAACTACTCTCGCCTGCCGTTGGCTGAGATTGGCTCTGGAAATAACCAAGATAATGATTTCGCAAATATGTTTACCGAGAGTAGCCTTTTCCAATTTGTTGACTAGCCGACAAGATATAGAAGTAATAACGAACCTTCCCTGCTGGACCTCATCCTCAGCAATGACGAAAATATTGTTACTGAAATTGTTTATCTTCCACCGGTGGGTGTGAGCGATCATGTCATATTACTGGCTACCATGCAACTTTATAGCGGCAAAGAAATGCATGATGCTGAACAAAGGTATAAACATAATTTCTGGCGTGTGGACTTTGATAGAGTGAATGGTGTCCTAGCGAACCTTAACATACCCCATGGCTATTCCAGTGGGAATATAGATAACATGTGGGACAATTTCATGGAAATTTTTCATCACAATATAGAATCCTGTGCCCCACTTGTCTTAAATAAAAATCTTAAGTCAAAATGTAAACCGTGGATTTCCAAACAAATAGCTGATTTAACCAAGGAAAAAAGGAAACTGTGGAACATATATAAGAAGAATCTGAACCCGGGAGATTACAAGAAATACAGAGTGCTAAATAATAAAATAACTTCAGAAATAAGGAATTCTAGGAAAAGTTATGAACAATCAGTTGTTGATAAAGGTCCAAAGGCATTTTATAGTTACACTCGTAGACTGTTGGCATCAAGATCTACAGTACCAAGAGTCTTGCGTAATGATGAGGATGGCTCCATAGTTGTGGACCCCCAGTGTGTTGCTGATTTATTTGCTTCACAGTTTGTCAAATCATATGTAAAAGAACCAGGCGGAGCACTGCCGGCAATGGACTATCCCCAGCGTTCTGCCAATTCGATAACAACAGTTTCCATAACATCGGAACTTATTGAGAAACAGCTGAAAAATCTTAAGGAGGATGCAGCTCCTGGTCCTGATAATATTCCTTCTGTTGTACTGAAGCGTTGTGCTGGCCCCTTGAGCGCCATTATTGCCCCCATAATGCAAAAATCTCTTGATGAAGGAAAACTACCCGCGGATTGGAAGAGGGCAATAGTAACTCCCATTTATAAGAAGGGAGACAAATTGAATCCAGCCAACTACAGACCTATAAGCTTAACATCAGTTCTGTGTAAGGTAATGGAGAGAATTATCGCTGAGGACTTACGAAGATTTATGGAAGACAACGGCATTGTAGATTTGGATCAGCACGGATTTGTGCCTGGACGTTCCACTGTGACTAATCTTCTCACATGTCTAGAAAGGTGGTCCACTAGTTTTGATAGCCATGAACCTATAGACATATTTTATCTTGATTTTGAAAAGGCTTTTGACAGAGTCCCACTTAATAGATTAATCGCTAAGTTAGAACATCTAGGAATCCGTGGTTCACTACTTCAATGGATTAAGAGCTTTTTGACTGAGCGCTCCATTGCTGTCCGAGTGGGTGACTCTCTATCTGCACCGCAAGTAGTTTTAAGTGGAGTTCCACAGGGGAGTGTGCTGGGACCAATTCTCTTTATTTTATACATTTTGGATCTTCGTGCTGCTGTCCAGTCCACTGTGAGTTTTTTTGCTGATGACACAAAATATTTCGGTAACCCCCTTACTGACCATGAGGTGTTACAGAGAGACTTAAATCAATTATCGGAGTGGACAAAGTAGTGGCTCATATGTCTTAATGTTGACAAATGTTGTGTTCTCCATGTCGGCAAGAATAACCCAAATATTGAGTATACCTTAAACGAAAGCCTGATTAAGTCAGTGGTCTCGCAGAAGGATCTGGGTGTTACTATTACCAAGGACTTTAAATGGTGTGAGCACATAGCGAGTGTGGTTAAGAAGGCTAACTCTATTTTGTATTTAGTGAGAAGATCATTCCAACATCTGACAGTACCACTATTCACAACTATTTATAAGACGTATGTGAGGCCTCTCCTCGAATATGCCTCTCAGATCTGGAATCCATATTTTGTTAAAGATATAGTTTTACTGGAAAATGTTCAGAGACGAGCCACAAAATTGCCCTTGGGTCTTAAAAACCTGGAATATGCGGAAAGGCTGAGAGTATTGAAACTGCCCACTCTTCAGGAGCGACGAGCAAGAGGTGACCTCATCGAGACATTCAAGATTCTATCGGGCTACTACAATATTCCTAATATGACAGATATGTTTGCATTTAACACTAATGTGGGCCTTCGAGGACATCATCTGAAGTTGAACAAGTCTCGGTTCTCGTGTAACCCAAGAAAGCATGCATTAAGCAATAGAGTGGTCAATATGTGGAACAGTTTGCCCGAGGATGTTGTGTCTGCAGCCAGTGTCAACCAATTTAAGAATAGGCTGGATATTCAAATGAGAGACAGTGATATGGGCCTATCAGCTTAAGCTGCCTGCCCATTATCAATAATAATAATAATAATAATAATAATAATAATAATAATAATTTTAGTTTTGGAACACAACCAAATAACAGATAACACAATAATCAAGATTTCATAAGATTTAAAAAATTAAAAATTATCATTCCACCTACATGTTTCTACAGCATTTCTCAAGAGTCAAGGCACTTAGAATAATTACAAAGAAAGAGAAAACAATTATTGCAAAAAAAAGAAAATGGTTAGATTTCTGTGTAAAGACAAACGTGGAGAAAAAAATTAACATGAAACAATTAGAGCCTTAAGGTGAAGGTGAAGGCCCTTTTAAAAGCATAAAAATTCATTGAATACTAATATTCCTCTAATGATGCCCATTCAGGCATCAACAAACTTGACTTCGCAATGAACAATAATTAACTATGCACCAAAATATGAGTGAATTGCGTTCTTTTTAATTTATAATGGTGTGGTGGGGAGGAGGGGAGTGATGTGGTATCATTTTACAATTTGGAATTAAAAGTATTAAATTTAACTTGGAGTGCAATACATTTGTATTTGGGAAAGGAAGTAGTGGAAATGTGGCCTATGTTTTCCGCAGGGTTCTAAAGAATAAGCATGCAGAATTTGGGTCAAGTATATCAAATGGTACAGATTTGTATAGAAGATATATCAGGTTGCGGGGGAGGGG
The DNA here is from genome assembly GCA_016648135.1 of Agrypnia vestita. NCBI lineage: Eukaryota > Metazoa > Arthropoda > Insecta > Trichoptera > Phryganeidae > Agrypnia > Agrypnia vestita. Next base: position 50,592 of record JADDOH010023288.1, on the reverse strand, counting down.
GGAAATGTCACTCATGTTACCTGCCGGGTCCAAAAGAATAAGTATACAAAATTTGGTCAGATCGGTCAAACAGTATGGTTTGTATAGAAAATTTATCAGCGGGAGGTGGTGTGGTAAAGCGGGAGGAGGGAAATGCAACCTGCCGAGTTCTAAACGATTATGTAGTATGCAAAATTTTTAATGCACACATGTTGAGTTAAATTTAACACGACTATAATTTCGAGAGGAGCAGTCCCTCTCATCATCAGGTGTAATTTATAACTAACCTAAATACAGAAATTGTCATCTTATTTGAGTAGAGTAAAGGGTCGCGGAGCAGTGGAGGTGATTTTTTGTGTGGTCTTATACTCTCCACAATATGCGAGTACATGGGAAATTTTAGTCACCAGGCACTGCAATGATCTGTACATGATCTACAGATGAGCTATGAATACTGAATCGTCTATTTTAAATTGCAATATGGAATAAACAAGCTTGTTTCAGCATTGAAAATGATATCTAATTATTCTTCTTTATCTTTATAATTTTAAAATAATTTGCAGTTATGGCATTAGCAACGAAGCCATTACCAACCATAAGAAACACATTTTGGCAAGATTTTATATTTTACATGCTTGCCATATTCAGTCGCTCCGAGGACTGTAAAATGTCGCATGCTAGATCATGTTGACCTTGGAATCCAAGCACTTTGCACTTACGCGGTACAGTATATAATTCTTAACTTGTTTGTTGATTTACGATGTAACTCCACACAATTTCTAATTTTTTACCATAAAAATTTCTCATCTTGCTAATTTTCTACATAATGTTTTCACACTGTACTTGAATGTCACACAAGAACTATGTACTAGAGTCATTAACAACCTGTTGATAATATGATTGTTACAAAATAAAAAAAAACATTCTTATTTTTTAAATAAATCATTCTTTAATGAAGGTTTCATACATTGTAAAAAATTAAAAAACATAGAAATTAAGATACATATTCTGTTATTACATATATTATACAAGGGACAAGCTATGCATGCAAGCAAAAAAGCTGTGCATTAATAAGCATTCTGGAAAATAAATATGAATATAAATGAAATAATCCTTATTTTATGAAGAGACCACGTAAAATTCTAGTCGTTATAAGGAAAAGTTTTAATTGTGACTTCCATCGCTTGCAAAGTCATGTTAATGCTTCTTTTTAAAATAAGATTTGCTTGTTTGCATGCATCTTATTTGTTTATTAAATCTAGATGGCAATCTTACTGAACCAAATATTTTCCTACTCAAGTTGTATTATATTCGGCATACCCCGAGGCTGCAAATTCACTGCATTTGGCAAATTATTTTTTGTTTAATTCTGTTATCCCAGAAAGGGATCATCTTGACCGAAAAATATGTGCCATGACAACTTTATTACCGAATCTTTTGTCATAATGTATCCTATTATTTTGCACTTTTTGACAAGTCTTATTGTTTTGATGGAGTCATATCTTCAGGTGAATTATTACCAAAAATATTGAAATATTATATGTAAATGTTCAAATAAATTTGTTTCCGTTTATATAAGTTTGGGAATGATAATTTTGACAGTCCCTATGTTAACCAAGCCATCTACAAAAAACAGTTTTACAGGAGAGGTGTTTTAAATGAGCATATTTGTCACTTTTTAATTTTATATTGCAGAGGATTATTTTATATGTATCTGTACAAAAAAGTCAAAAATTAATTTTTTATAGATATCCGAGTTTACGTAGGGACCGTGTAAAGCTAGTTATATATTTAAATACAACTTTTTGACCATTTTCTTTATAAAACACTTCAAATTTCGAAGGAGAAATCGGTGATAATTTTATAGTGAAATGGGAAATAAATTGTTATGAAGCAAGAAAATATATTTTTGATGTTATGGATTCATAATCATAATAATAAATTTATAATAGAACTGTTCAGAAGTTCAAATAATTTTTTTCTCTTTGGTTGCCATTATTAAAATTGCGATTTGAAAATTTCATACAGGTAGTTCATTGGAGTTTCACAAAAATAATATTTAGGGAATTTTATAATTTTGCATTGAAAAAGTGAAAAATAAAATTTAGAACAAAAAGTATTGGAAGTCTTTTATAACAATGTATAATAAAGACGGATTGAAGTGCATTTGCAATTATTATATTGCACTCAACAAATGCAGCAAATGATAATGAACTTTTTCAAAATAGATATTCATTAGCTGGATAAAACTTATTTTACTCAGCTTTGAGAGTAAAATAAAAGCAAAGGCAGCAATATCCAAAAATTAAAAAAAATGTTTTGAATGCAGTCATCTACGTATCTATCCCTTCCAAAATCATGTTTCCTATAAATTTATAGGTTATGTTTCTTATAAAATCTTAAATTCAGTAAATTTTCAATTAATAGTCCTCGATGACTGCTCTAATTTTTTTTGGGATATTGCTGCCTTTGCTTTTATACCCCACATATAGGGTATTAAAAAATCAAGAATGTCACATATTACGTAATAAAATTAAAATACAACCAAATCCAACTGGATTTGGTTGTATTGTGGAAACTTCCACAATCTTAATCTTCCTCGGATACAAGGAGTACTACAAGATTAATTAATGTAAGAAGAATGCAGCAAGTGTAGAGTGACAATTCTTAAAAGATCCAGCAGAGAATGTGTCTCCTTACATGAAAATCCTTTGGTGGGTAGATGACTGTTTAATTTCCTTTTTATAAGCTTTGCCAGTAAAAAAAATAACAGAATATTTTGAGTTTGTTCAAATCTTTCAGAACAGTGCTGGATTTATGTCACAGAGACATTATTAATCAATTAGTGTATATTATAGATATCTCACAGAGACGAAACTGTATTAATTATGGGAAAGTAGGTATAGAAGTCATTTGGGTGTAACAGGACTTATGACCTGTCTTTTGGTAGGCTTAAGTGATCACTTTACACAATTGTAACATTGGCGAATGTTAACAAATTGAGGATAAAATTCGTCATCAGCATACTTTACAAGGACCTTACCGTCTTTTTTTTGAGTAGTATCGAACATATTTTCTTAACTTCATCGTAATACGGAGGAATCTCATCACGATTTCCGAGACACGAACGACTTACAATAACTCTAGCTAGGATCATGGCTCTTTCTCCTGAATCATTACAGTAATTACTGGCGAAGGAGAAATGTTAGAAAAGTTAACTCCGTGTCCATATAAACCCTGATTGGAGTGCAGACGCCAGTTGAAATTATTCATGCAAATTTGCCGAATGTTTTGCAAATTAGAACCGTAAAACAATATTTCTTCTTTTACATTTTCTTTACCTTACAGTAATTGATATTCTTCCAATTTCAACATGTAAAATATGTTGAGGTACATATTAGATATCTGTAGAATTCTGTGCACTCTAAAGTGAGGTTGGGCCATGCTCATAAATTTATTTTCAATATATTGATAAAGGAACGATCCTTGAGGGACTTCTTCAGAATTATACTCTGTATTGTATGTGCAGAGATGGAAATGTGAGAAGAGGGATATGTGCAGTGGAAGTCTTCCAAATTTCTCCTTCGAATCTGCATCTGTGGGCAAGATCACCCGCTGCGAGAGCCTCAAGGTTCTGAAATCAGTGAACATTACATTAGCCTGCATATCGTTCCTCTAGGAAATTTTGATTGCAACTGCCAAATTATTCAAAATGTTCCACTTTAAAACTAAAGTATCATTACCAGCTGCGAAATTTATGTACACTAACTAGTTCATGAGAAAAGACTACAGATGTCTCTAGCATAGTCCATTCAAATAAACAAAAGATTCTCCTCAGATTTGGAACATACATTTTTTTTCGATAATTTTTTTTATTTAAATAAATAAATACATACAGTGGCAATGAATATTACCTTTTTCTTATGTGTTTAACAGTCCCCAGAAAAGTTAAAAATCGTGTTTGGGGACAGGAGTACATGATGCATCATATTAGAGCATGAATGAATGAAATGAAGTCAATAAATGGAACAGTGTAGAGAAATATAAACATCATAAAATAAACATTAGTGAATCAAGTATACAAAATATTTTCGGAGTATGTACTTATTTTTAAAATTCTAACTATTTTTTGTTTTGATTATGTATTATTCTACGTATGTATTTGTTTTATGTATTATTGAAAAATTTAACACCTAGATAAGTGTAATGGTGTTATGTGGCTGTTTTGTTGTATTTGGGAATGTTTAAGCATCCTATTATTTAGGCTCTTTGGCTATGCATATGAGAATTATGAGTTTGTGGTGTATTTATATTTTGTTGAATGAATGTCTCTTTATGTATTTGTAATATTAAAGTGTTTTTGTAAAATCTGTCTAATGTTGGAATATTAATTTCTTTAAAAAGTGTATCTGTAGGGAAGGTTATAGGTTTTTTTAATATTACTTTGATAATTAATTTTTGATTTATTTTAATTTTATCACTTTCCCTATCACCCTCGGGAAGAAGGAATGGGTCCATCTCCCAGTGGTGGCGGCGTCCCATCTTTCTTGCCAGACTTCTAACGTAATTAACCTAATTCGTCTGCCCAACTCCCAAGTCCGCTCGTTTTCCAAGAGCCTGAGAGTCCTACCAAAGTAGTCAACTTCCAGGCCCCGCCTCAGATTACGGCGAGCGCTGGTCTCTAAGACCTCCAGATCAGCAGGGAGAACCCCCGCTAATACTGGGAGGGCCTGCCCAGACACAGTTCGGTAAGCTTCCGTCAGCGCCAACAGGGGCACTCTCTGACCACTGTTGAGTGCTGCAGCGACCACCCTAGTTCGGAGTCTATGCGACCAGACCTGAGCAGCACACGTGATCTGGGCCACGTGTGTAGCCTTATAGACTAGTCGCATAGCAGACGAACGGATGCCCCACTCTGCAACGCTCATCCTCTTCATGGAGGTAAAGAATACCCCCGCTCGTTCGGAGATAGTCTTGACATGAGTCTGGAAGGAGCCCGACATATCAAAAGTCACTCCAAGATACTTAACATTTCTTTCAAATTTGATATTTGTGCTTCCCATTTTCACCATCGGATTTCTAACCTGACTCAAGCCACCCTTCATCTTCAAAGCAACCGTTTTGAAGGCGCCAGAGTACGCTTGTTTCTTTTGCACCAATCAGTAATCATCTCAATCGACCTATTGCTCTTGTCTTCTAATTCTCTGCAAGTCTTTCCAGAAATGAGCAGTAGAGCATGTGATGGGTCCTCTTCTTCGCCTTTCAGCTCGATCCTACTCCTAACTGAGTTTTACGCCTTGTTAGAGGCAAACAAGCTATCTATCTACGTCGGATGAAGGCTCTACGGTTTTTAACGTAGTATTTCCAAACACCCTCGCTTTATTCAAGACCTCCCCAGTTCACGTTGTGTAATTTTTTGTTTCGAACTATGGGGGATGAATTGGTTTTGTGGTAACCCTAACGCAAGCTAGACTTAAATTAAATACTGGGGTATGAAGTTCGTGAATGTTCATGGAAAACGCAAACAAACTACCTAGTATGTCAAATAAACCCTACGGTGCAATTGCTAAACATACTATGTTCCGTGGCCCTATATTGATTACCTAACGTTCCTACGGACTGAAGCCCCTGCATCTGGTGTAGCTACGCTTCCAGAGTGCGCGATCTTCTGCTCCCACGCCCTCTCCGCTCGATCCCCCATGGTCCTACCTGTATGGGATCGGCCACCTTCCACTGGAAAGGTGGTTAGTAACGTGCCGTTATCACATGCGCATGCACAAAGATCCCCCCTGAAAGCCCTCGAGTCCTTCGTAGCCGCTCCTATGGATGGTTCCGTCTTCGACGCTCTCGCTAGTTAATATTTTATCTTCCGCCGTTATCTCGCTGTACTTATTCCTTATGATCTTTTATATTTACTCTGCATTATTTTTATATCAATTACATTGTTACGTTTATTTACTAGCCGGCCTAAGTTCCGTCACCTGTATTTGGCTCCATACCTCATTCTAGTGGTACGTTGGATTCTAATGGATGAAGGGGGTTGTGGAAGGTATGTGTAAATGTATGTGTACGCGGAAAATGTGTTTGCTTTAAATTCGGCTCCTCCATACCCAAAGGCTCATCGGTGACTGATCCCATCCTCCTTCTCCCGACACGAGTTCCGGATACGTTGACCTGAGCCTGGATGCGCCTTTTCATGTTGGGCCTCTTCTGTGCAAAGTACCGCACCATCCCTCGCGTCAGTGTCTGGCGTCCGGGCCCAGAGCCAGTTTGCCCCCCGAATTCCAACTCCTCCAGGTTAAACTAAGTTAAACTACGGTATATATACTGAAGCTACTGTAAAGATGGTCCCGGGCCACCTGTCAAGTCAAAAATATGCGAGTGGGGAGGGGGAGTTTCCTAGGCTCCCCAACCCTCGCCTGTGAGCAACTGCAGCCCATTGGCCATTCGCGACACTACAGTGACTGCAACCACCCTCCCAGGTAGTACTTATTATAATCTGGTATGCATCAATACGTTCAATCCATTCCAGACGGGGGAAGACATCCGCACGGGTGTTGTGCCACCCGTGAAGAGCCCCCTCATATACTACATACGAATAGATACATACTAATAAATATAATATACATACATATACAGTACATAAATAAATACTTGTAATGGTTGGTTGCCATGTGGTTTCACGAGGCCATGACCCCTCGTATTAGTAGATGGAAAGGTGGATCTGGACAGTAGGGATATGCCTAGCCCCTGGCCAGGGATGTCGGTGTATTTTCTCCTAATGGTGTACAGCTAGAATCCTGCCATCGATGACGATGGGATCTGCCTATTTATCTCCAACTGATGTGTAACTGGAACCCTGCCATCGCTGATGATGATGATGCTAATCTAAGCTCCTCCCCGGTGGTGTATAGCTGATGCGCTGCTAACGATGATGATGACGATGATACTAATCCAACGTCCCCTGACGATGTATAACTGGTGTGCCGCTAATGATGGTGATGGAGATGATGATGATACTAATCTAGACGTCCCCTGACATTGTATAACTGATGTGCTGCTAATGATGGTGATGGAGATGATGATGATGATACTAATCTAGACGTCCCCTGACGATGTATAATTGGGACCACCTAAATCGATGGTGATGATATCGGCGTTATCTAATCGTCTCCTGGCGATGTATAACTGGAACTCTGCTAATGATGATGATGATGACGTTACTAAGCTAAATGTTTCCTGACGATGTATAACTGGTGCACTGCTAATGATGATGATGATGATGATGATGATGACACTATCCTACATTTCCTGGCGATATATAGCTGAAACACCGCTAGTGATGATGATGGTGATGATACTATCGTAACGTCTCCTGACGATATATTGCTGAAACACCGCTAATGATGATGATGATACTATCGAAACGCCTCCTGACTATATATGACTGGGACACTGCTAATGATGATGATGATGATGATACTAAGGAAACGTCTCCTGACGATATATAACTGGGACACTGCTAAATGATGATATATAGCTGGGACACTGCTAATGATGATGATGATACTATTGAAACGTCTCCTGACGATATATAGCTGAAACACCGCTAATGATGATGATGATACTATTGAAACGTCTCCTGACGATATATAACTGGGACACTGCTAATGATGATGATGATACTATCGAAACGTCTCCTGACTATGTATAACTGGGACACTGCTAATGATGATGATGATGATGATGATACTATCGAAACGTTTCCTGACGATATATAACTGGAACGCGGCGACCGGGGGCGATGACGTAACATAGCGAGTAGTGTGTAATCGGAACGCGGCGTTCAACGACGGTGATGTAATTTGGCGCGTGGTATATAGTTGGGACACGGCATTCGGTGATGATGACGGTGACGATGCTGATCTGACTATCCCCCGATGACGCACAGACGCATAAGTACGTAAATAAATAAAAAAATAATAAACAAATAAATAAATAAATAAACTAATAAATAAATAAATAAATAAATAAATAAATAAATAAATAAATAAATAAGTAAATAAATAAATAAATTAATAAGTAAATAAACAAGTGGATAAATAAATAAATAAACAAATAAAAATTATATGATTAATTAATTAATAAATTAATCAATCAAATAAATAAATTAATAAATAAATATATAATTAATCAATTAATCAATCAATCAATTAATCAATCAATCAATCAAATAAATAAATAGATAAATAAATAATTTATAAATAAATGAATAAGTAAATGAATTAATGAATTAATGAATGAATGGATGAATGAATGAATAAATAAATAAATAAATAAATAAATAAATAAATGAATAGGCAAATAAATACATAATTAATTAACTAATAATTCAATTAATCAATCAATTAAATAAATAAATAGAAATAAATAGATAAATTCGGCGTCGAGCACACGAGCCGCCCGCTCCCTGGAAGTTCACACGCATGCAGAGAGGGGTTAATTTGGCAAATTAATTCGCCCCTATTATGGTCAATACGTGTTCGACATGCAAGCTCTTGTGGACAAACATATATGGCAAGTTTACGGTACAGGGGTTAGCTTTCACTGTCGGCGGTTCTTCCGTCTCTGTCTGGGGTGTCGAACCCGAGACCATTCTTCTTAATCGTGCGCCACCTTTATATATCGTTATAATCTCAAACGGAAAGAGGATGACATGACTTACCCATCTGCCCGCCGTGCCGCTAGATTATATCCTTTCCAGTGCATCGTAGTTCACTTTATGTACCTCACTTTATACCTAAAGGATTGCGAACACGTGCCTCGCGCGCGCATACGATTCACAGGCCTCTAATTAACTATAGTTCGCGACCTAACCTTTGATCCTGCCATTACGCGTTTATAAGTTTCCTTAGTTGGGGCTTAGTATCCAGCCTCTGCAACTATACGATGTATATACTTTAATCAAGCCGAAACTAGACGTTATTTTCATTTCTTTAAATTTATATTCCTCGAGATATCGGAATTAGACTCTATCTTGACAATTGTAAGTATTCATATATCTTAATAATACTGTAACATAGTCCTTATTTCCGTCTTACGCATCCGTACTTACCCGAGTCACCGAAACTAAACTCTAATTCTAATGATTATACTCTAATGATTATATGTACCCATATTTTTCATAAAACCGTTACCCGTTATTTTACGATTTTACATATTCTTATATTTATCCGAAATACCGGGATTAAGCTCTGAATCTAGGATTCCATTCATTCATAAGTTTTAACGAACCCGTGAAGCGACCACTTGTCCACTTGTTTTAACATTTATCGGGGATACCGCGGTTAAGTAGGCGCAGCAGAACAATTAATTGTTTCTATAATAAAACCCCACTAGTCTACATCTTGATAAGGTCAATACATATTACTTTTAGGGTCCGCCGATTTAGGTTTTATTCTTAATATTATTCTTAATATAAATTTATTATCATCTCGAATTCAAATATCTACACTCCGGCAAATACTCCCCGGATCATTTTAATATAGTTTAAAAATAACGGGATTCTGTAATTTTTACAAGTATAAACAACCCCAATCTTACCGAAACCATTTTATGTAGTGAAAGACGCGGGATTTATATTCTTCCTAAAATGTAAAATGAACCCGGTCTAGATGAAACATCCTTGTTTAGTTTCAGGACAACGAGGTTTACGCGTTCCACGAGGAATATGATATAACCCGATCTAAACGAAGGTAATTTTATATAATTTTAGGACAGCGGGACTTACAAATTTCATAAAGTATATCGTGAAGCCAATCTAGGCGGAGAAATTACGTATATTTTAAACAGAGTAAGAGTTTAAATTTTACCATCAAGTCTAATACACCGCAAGAATGTTCTGTGCATAGTAAACAAAATAGCGATTAAAACTGTAGTGTTTCTATGTTCATATGTTTTTAGCTCAAAACGAAATTTATATGTTTCACATTTATAATACAAGACGCGAATTCTAAACGAAACATTTTAACATAGTTTAAAAACGGGATCCTATATTTTATATATGCTTAAAATAATTCCGAGTCGGCGAAACATCTCATATAGCTCAAAACGAAATTTATACGTTTCATATTTATAATACAAGACGCGTATTCTAAGCGAAACATTTTAACATAGTTCAAAAACGGGATCCTATATTTTATATATGCTTAAAATAATTCCGGGTCGGCGAAATATCTCGTATAGCTCAAAACGAAATTTATACGTTTCATATTTATAATACAAGACGCGAATTCTAAACGAAACATTTTAACATAGTTTAAAAACGGGATCCTATATTTTATATATGCTTAAAATAATTCCGGGTCGGCGAAACATCTCGTATAGCTCCAAACGAAATTTATACGTTTCATATTTATAATACAAGGCGCGAATTCTAAACGACACATTTTAAATTAGTTTTGACCGCAACATGTATGTTCCATAAATATACAAAGCATTGTCAGTTTTTAAACGAAATTCCTATGTGATAAATAAATAAATAAATATGGGATGGAACGCGAATTCCAGACGATACGTATTATATAGTTTTATTCGAGGTTTAATTTAGCTCATAGATATGTAATAGACGCGGGTTTTTAACGTAGTTTTAACGAAATTTATATGTTTCTTATTTATTATATAAGACGCGAATTTCTAAACGAAACATTTTAAAATAGTTCTAACCGAAATCTATATGTTTCATATTTATTAAATGAAACGCGAATTCTCGAACGAAAGCATTTTATATAACTAAATGCAACGAAATCTTATATAGTTTATAAATAAGAAGACTCGGCCCCAGGCGATTTTTATATATTTTCAATATAACGAGGCCCTACATCTTTATAAGTATAATACAACCCCGGTCTATCGAAACAATGTACTAGAAATTTTTATATGTTTGAATACATGAGATATGTTTTTTTTTATACGCGTTTTTATACGCGAGATTTACGTTTTTTCGTACAATACAAAGTAACCCGAACTATACGAACGCAATTTTTATATAGGATCACAACCGCGAAGTTTACATCACTCCTAAAGTATAAAATAACCAGAACTAACTGAAACATTTTTTTTATAATTTAACTCCGCGAGGCTCATATCTTTCATAAAATATAGGATAACCCAAACCAAATTAAACATATTTTTATTTTATATACTTTCCCCAACGCGTGGAATAATCCCGGCCTCATGAAACATTTTTATATGTTTTAATAGCGCGAGATCTATGTTTTTCATACGATATAAGGTAACCCGGACTAAATGAAAACAATTTTATATACTTTATGAAATAGTGAACCCGTAAATAAACCCCGATCCTCACTAAGCTCTATTTTATACTTAACAGGAATCAAGATAAAATATAGATTTTCCTCGGACTCTACTAACTACATTGTAAACCCAAGTGAAGACGACGTGGCAAATAAATAATTATCTTTGTTATAGCACACATTTCAAGCCGAAACCTACTAATCACATACCTATGTTCAGTATTTTCAGTAACGAACAAACAATTATTTAAAATAAATATAGTTTAATCCGCCAATACTATTCCTGTATACCTAGTAAGACGAAAACTTAACTAAATTCGAACCCTAGCGGTTTCTGAAATTCTGCGAGTATTATTCTGTGAATCTAGAAAGACGATAATATAAATAAATTTATGAAACGTAGAGACTTCCAAAATTCTGCAATTGTTATTCTGTGAACCTAGTAAGGCGATAAAAATAATTAACTTTATAAAACATAGTGATTTCCGAAACTTTGCAAAAATATTCTGTATATCTAGTAATATGCCAAATTAACTGTCCTTACAAAATACAATTAAACCCTTACCCCACCCCTTATCGTGAGCAATCAGTAATATCGAAGAGTATAATTACCCGTGCACTATCTTTCACTTGAAGTTAATTAAAATTTCAAACATCGAATTTTTAATCGAAACTTGTCAAAGTTGAGGATCACAACAAAACAACCGGCGGCAGTCCCGACCTAGATTACGTCACCGAAAAACTGTCCAAAAACTGCTCTCCCTTGACATTTTAAACCTCCCCTCGCGGGAGAAGGGCCCATATCCAGCCTCTTTAGTTTCACTAATCTATGCCATACCTGATATCAGAATTCCGCCTACTTAGGTCTATTTTTGGCGGTCCACAACCCTGATTCCACTCACAGCCGTCAGTTGACTCCTCCCTCTGTCGCCGTCTCTATCTTATGTTTTGGGCCGGACTTGGTGGCTTCGGACGGTATATATTCGCTTCGCAAGCGCGGTAATTAATTTTTAATATTTAATTTCTAAGTTCAGTCCATATTGTCGTTTGATCAACCGTAACCACAATCTATCGGGTACTCCCCTAATCATGGTTGATGTTTCTTCACTATCTACCATTATCATGTCTCGTTCCTTCGTATTTTCACTCGTCCTTATCGGAAATTTAACGATTCTTGGCCGCTGTATCATGGGATCAATTTCCCTATACTCACCATGTACACACCGCATACCTAGATATAACAATCATCCAACTATACTAAGGTACTATACCTAATTTTAAATTAATTTTGGGCGATCTTTTCTCGTGGATCACCCAATGAATCCCGTCTTGCGCCCGCGATTCCCCGGCGCACAGGGACATATTGGGTCCCTTCGAACTGTTGCGGAAATTAAACATTGAAATTCTCCGGTCGTACCCAGGGCTCACGTCCGGTCGTACGGCTGGTTTAGGTGAAACGTGCAATAACTGACTAACGATGTCTCCGCGGCACCACCCAACCTTGTTCTGAGGAATGGAGACGTAATCAAAATAGCCTGTACATTCTAGCCATGTCGTCTGTAATTTGTAATTTGTAACCATTTAACCATTACTATTACTTATTTTTATGGGCAGTAAGATTGATCCACAAAATAAATAAGTTACATAAACAGTGAATATTCTTGGACAATACAATACTGGAAGGGTACTATTCGCTAAAATACAATAAACCTCCAGTGCAGCAGGCAAGGCGTCGGATCAATTCAGTGCTTATTTATTGCCAAGGTACTGGACGCCTCCGTTGATAACTATATACTACTCACCATGTTCTTAGAGGTGTGTTGAAAGATTGCTAGTATCTGTCGAATCGGTCTCAAGTAGTTGTCTGTATTTGTACTATATCATTATTACGTGCTCTTGCTATATCCATTCCACTTCACATTATTGTTCCTTCCGTGTCTGAATTTCTATCACACTATGTTCTCCTATGTTTTTGGTATTTATATACTTGCTTTTTCGCGTTATATTACATTTACTCCCATATATATTTGTTTCATTTATCCATCCATCCATAAGATCCCCATACGCTTTATCCTTTTATTTCGTGTGTATATGGGCCGCAAATTCATATTATTTTATTTACAATATTTTTACCTAGATACACTTGTTCCAATTATGTTTTGTGGGTTATTACTACCAAACCCGGTGAAGTCTGTGCTAGAATAGCCAATCATATACACGTTATCTGTTCTGACGAGACTACGCTAATGTCGGACAGGTTTGTAGTGATTACATAGTTAATATATTGTATCTATATTTGAGTATTTTCTTTTCTTGTTGTGCCATTAATATGCTTACACGTTATCGCTTTCCCTTCCCTAACTATATATGCCGTCATTGCGCAATTACCTATCTGTTGTAAAAGCCTGAAGAGCGTTAGTCTACAGATAAATATAATAGAATTATGGTTAACTTTCCTATCTGCCTACGTTATCGGACTCCCGCTAATCCACGAAAATGAATCATTATTCGCTTCTCGCTCAGTTAAGGTCACCCCTCCTGGCACATCGTATACGTTTAATCTGTGCTTCGCGGCCAATTTCTTTTAATTATTTATGGGGCGCTTCCTCGCGGTCTCACTAATTAGTGCCTGCCTTCCTTGTTTTTTGCATATATCCTCTATCCCTGTTGCGCGGGAATCCATTTGAGAAGACGACTTATGTCATTTAAACGGTTTCAAAAACACAGTAAAAAAGCCCATAATTCAGAAATCTCGTGGAAATGTCGATATCATCGTCACCTTGGAGTAGACGTTAATCGTTTTTTTAATAGCTCAAAAAGCCATATCCGCGACCCAAATCCTTGAAAACCATGTTCGATATATTTTATGGGGAACACATGTGGACCGCTCGGATGTCACCGATCGTCAACCATTTGTACCAAACACGGTTTTACCTATAATTCTAGCCTTCACTACAAGATTAATATGATTTATAAGAATTAAATAGTGACTGCCCGTAGCCTATACCCGATCAATCGCTACCAACTCCCTCCCAATACTAGCGTTTCATGATTCCCAAATTTTTGTAGCTCCAATACTCCGCCAGGTGGGTTTAGCTCAATTTTCCCCGCGTAGCATTTAAATCATCTTAGAATTAAAAATAAAAATAAATAAAAAATCTTTAGAAACAGGTGATTCATCACAAGCATCATCCGCGTAGGCAATAATTATACAACCATCTGGCAACGGCAACAGCAGCAGGTCATCAAACAGGATGTTCCACAGGGTTGGTCCGAGGACCGAGCCCTGTGGACAACCCATGCCCAAGAGCCTAGTGCGAGACACATCACCATAACTAAGGGTTACGGTGCGATCACCGAGGTAGCTTTTGACAATGTCAAAAAGATACCCCGGACACTGCCGGACCTTCAGCTTGGTGAGTATCATCTCCCACCAGGCGTTATCAAAAGCACCCGAAGACTGCAACATACACACGTTCCACCAGTTTGAAGATTACAAAGTGTACACTATATTTGTAGTATAAACTACATGAAGTGAACTAATTGTAGTACTACAAAATTGTAATAACCTATAAGAAGGGCTTCTTGAAAAGTGTGCTACAAGAAAATTTTCAAATCCATGGGGGGAGGGGTTGTTACAGTTTCCAAAGATTTCTTCGTTTGGTCCCAAAATTTTCAAAACCATGGGGATGGGGGTTGTTCCAGTTTCCAGAGTTCCAATCCCAAAATTCCATACATTTTTTATTCAGTACCAAAATTTTTCTATTCCTCGGAAGGGGGGGGGGGGGTTGTTTTAATTTCCAGGACTTCCGAAATTTTTTAATTTTTACCTTAAAAAATGTAATATTTGAAGTATGTACTTTCAATAACTTTGAAGTGTGTGTACTTTGTAGTGTGCACTTTAAAATGAAATGTACTATTTTGAAGTATGTACTTTCAAATAATTTTGAAGAAAGGTGTGAAGTGTATACTTTAGTGATGGGTCCGCTCTGTACTCACTACTACAATGTAGTACTACACTACATTGAAGTGCACACTTCGCACATTTCGATGTGTAGTGCACACTACAAACTACAAATACCAAAGTTACTGAAAGTATAAACTTCAAATAGTACACTTCATTTCAAAGCGAACATTACAAAGTACTTACACTTCAAAGTTATCGAAAGTATGAGAAACATACTTTAAATAGTGCATTTTTTACGTGAAATTTTTGGAAAATTGATGTAGATATATGAAGAAATCTCTGGAAACTGTAACAACCCCCCCCCCCCCATGGTTTGAAAATTTTTTGGAATCGAATGAAGAAATCTGTCTGGCGACCTTTTTTTTTTTTTAGCTCGCCAAATTTTTATTTGGGAAAAAAATACTTCACTTCATTTAAAAATTTACTTCACTATTACTTCATTTCATTACTTCACTTCATTAATATTACAATTACTTCACTTCATTTAAAAATTTACTTCACTATTACTTCATTTCATTACTTCACTTCATTATTATTACAATTACTTCACTTCAATTATTTCACTTCACTTCATTTCGTGGTACTACAATTACTTCACTTCAATTAGTTTTTACTACAATTGTAGTGTACACTTTGTAGTCTTCAAACTGGTGAACGTGTGTGTGTTGTAGTCTTCATTTTGAAATGTAGTTTTTCCCTTCGCTAGTATACTTCAATGTAATGTAGTTCTACATTGTAGTAGTTAGTAGGTACAGAGCGGACCCATCACTACTCAATCTTCAGGGAATGTATCTAACGAGAGCAAGTGAGAAAAAACTAAGTTTTATGGTAAGAACGTATGTCAGGTTTTATGGTTCTAATGTTATGTATCAAATGGGAAGTAATGATATGCATTGTAATTGAATTATAATAATACTAATGCATGCTATTAGAGTTAAGGACATAAATACACGCACTACATTAAAAAAATATAACTTCCCCAATATGTATCAAATACTTTGGCTAAATTAAAATCAGATACCTAGCCGGTTTACCGAGTCAACATTCTGACACTTCATGCCTCTGCTTTCGCAATACTAACGAATATTTGGAGGAACTGTTCTCCACCTTGGGACAAAATGGTGACGCGCACTGATTTGCGATTCGATTGATACATTTTCAAATATCTCTCAACTTCAAATCAACAATTAAAAAGTGTCGTAAAAGCGAAAAATGTAAAACCTGGTACCTAAATCTTGCGGGACAGATTATAGACAAAGCCCAGTCAACTCGTTCTTGAAAAAGGATTGAATCCCTATACATTACGAGTATGCCAATAATGATCACTATCAAAAACATCACAAAGTCTATCATTATTTTGAAATTTTCCATCTAACCGGCCTTTAAAAGAACTGTCAATAAACCAATCTCATTCATCTCATTAGATAACGACAATAGACAATTATAATAGTCCATAATAGTCCAAAAAATGTCCAAATAGAAAAGAGACCTTGTAGAGAGCAGAGATGAGTCGTTCATGAACGAACTATTTTTTTGTTCAATTTCCTTTCCGGACGGATGAACGGTTCAGTTCATTTTCTTCACAAACCGTATTAGTTCAGCAGCCGTAAATATTTATTATGTATTAGTGATGTAAGGAATATTCACATACGCGAATATTCGCATATTTTTTGATATTCGCATTCGTATTCGCAAGAAACGATACGAATGATTAGCGAACGTATTTCGCAAACGAAAAGGTAATTTATGTATGGATATAGAATGATAATACAACTGATAAGATCCATATATTTAATATTTATCTATATTTGAATAAAAAAATGATAATGGAACAGCCTTGAGGCAACTAAAATACTTTCTCTTTTGTTCTTGTTACTTAGTCTAATTAAAATATTAACAAAATCACAACTTAACTCAAAAGACAAAATGAAGCCTATAAAAGCAAAGGCATCAATATCCCATTGAGGTGTTTCTGAGATAAGTACAAAAAAGCTGTCAATACCCAACTAAACGCCTGTGGAACCTGTAAAAACGAAATATTATTGGAAATAAGTTTCAAAACACATTGGCCACCTCAGTTTTTCTTTTATATGTGTGTATAAAGAAATATTTGACATTTAAATATGGATATTGCTGTGTTTGCCTCCAAAAGGTGGACATTGCTGCTTTTGCTATACACATAATTGGATATTGATATCTTTGCTATAACATTTTTAATAAGTCCGCCATATTTGTTAATACTGTTTGGCATAAAATACAACATTATAACTCAATAACGATGAAAAATAATTTTACGTAAAATAAAATAATACTTGTTTATGGACGAAAAAAAAAGTTGTTGAATCAAGACTAATGTTTAAGGAGTATGTTACAATAATAAAGACAACATTATAACCCAACAAGGATAAAAATAATAAATACATTTTATGTACGAAAACATTTTTAATTGAAATAAGTGTAATGTTCAAAGGTTACCTATCTTATAATAACATATAACGGTGTATTTGTTTAAAATTTAAAAAATATCAAATAAAAAAAGTTACAAAAACATTTAAAAAAAAAACATTCTCGGAGTAAAAATAATATAAAAACATATAAATTCAATAACATCTATACCTATAAAATTCAATGTCTGTCTGTCTATTCTCTATATAAATCTACACTGTTTGACCATTTTGAACCAAATTTTGTATACATATTCTTTGGTACCCGTCAGGTAACATAGGCGACGTTCCCCCTCCCCCCCCCTTCTATATATTTTCCATGCAAATCTGTATCGTTAGACCGATTTGACCCAAATTTTGCATACTTATTCTTTAGGACCCGGCAAGTAACATAGACGTAATTTCCCCCTCCCCCTTCCCAAATTTTGAAAAATCTCACCCAAATTTTGCAATCCCATTCTTTGAGACCCGATGAGTAACATTGTTGATATTTCCCCCTCCCCCTCTACCCCACCCTCTGATAAATTTTCCATGAAAACCTGTACCGTTCGACAGAATTAACCAAAATTTTGCATAGTAATTCTATGCGACCGGCGGGTAAAATAAGCGTAAGCTTGTGGATTCTTAAATTATTTTTACGATTATAAGCATAAGTGCATTGTGAACATGAATATGGTTTCTCACCAATATGAATATGAGTTCTAAAATGGCCTTTTAGATTAAGCTTATAAGTGCACTGTGAATAGGAAAATAATTAAAATTTTCTGTGTGTCAACACATGTCGCTTTAAATAGGTTTTACGAGAATGAGTATACTTGCACTGTAAACGCGAAAATGGTTTCTCGGCAGTGCGAGGAAACATAAAGCGTTTTAAGATGGCTTTATTAATATTTAAAAAATGTACCATAAACCATTGACGTATTATAATAAAGACACGTTATTCCCATACAAGCCGACTTTCATATGTAGCAAATATTGCATTGAAAGAGTCAACAAATCACGGCACACTTATTTCAGACAGACAGAAAAATAAGGTAATTTGAAGTCACGGTGACTAAAATAACTTACTCATTCTTACGATAGTGTACTACACTCTGTTAACTTTTCCCCGGGATATTTTTTTTCGGCGTAGCGTCGCGCTCAATCACAAAGAAGGTCCGTTCGATAACGAATGCAAGGCAATTAATTACCTTACTTTTGAGTTGCCAAGAGTTACGCTCGTTACGTATCTATAGTTTATTATATCATTGCCGTAAACACCAAAATGGTTACTTGTCAGCGTCAGCGAACATACGTGTCTGTGAATATCGAGTAATACATTCGCGAATAAGACGACAGAATAATACTATTCTCGAAGAAACTATAATCACTGGAAGCGTTGAGAAATCAGTCGATAATTCTCGATGTTTCTCGAACCAGCATTGAGTACGTACGGGATGACGAGCCGATGCGCAGTTCAGAGTTGTTTGACAAGCGACAGACGAGCACACGAGATGCGAGCGAATCGGGAACCCGCGCGATACCATAAACAAGTAATTGGTAAACAAGAATAAAGTGAAATATTTAAATGTCTACCCACCTAGATGTTTGTGAAAAATTCAGGACAAATAGTGCGACCCCTGGTGATGTGTCACTTGTCGCAAAACTATCGAAGAATCGAGAACGGCCTAGGGTGATCTTCGGCCTTCGGGAGGCATCTGAAACATATGAGAAACACCTGGAAAAGCCAAGAAGCCACGAAAATCTTCTCTTAAACACTATAATAATCCAGCAAGTGTGAGCGCATTAGCTTTCAGATATACATACAAGCGCCAGTCGCGACGCAAGAGTTGTGGTTGTCGCGTTGACAGTTGAAATCGGCCGCGAAGTGTGCAGGTATGCAGGATGATACCCACCGTGGCTAGTTGTCAGGGAAGCAAAGCGATAAATAAGTGAATAATTGAGCGAAGTTCTTACCTAAGTAGCAAAATTAACCGAAGCGATTAATACACTTGAAATTGGATGAAATTTTCTAGTGAATGTTAAACAAAGTGTTCCAGCGATAATAAAGTATTAATTTATAAATGATATATTGTGAAATAGTGAAATTTAAAAAAAAGCGTTAAGTGTAATAGTGTGCGTGATTTTATACATTGAATAGTTAATTTATCAGTAATTAATTAATTGCTAACAGTAGATAATTAATTTGCAGCATTTTCATTCATTCCTCCCGCAGCCAGCCCACGTGACAATACGTTTATAAAAGGAAAACCGAAGTGGCATTATTTTTAAAAACTTATTTCCAATAAGATGCAAGTTAAATCCTTGAACGAATCTTATTGGAAAGAATGAAGGAAATTATTATTTTTTATTACAATGATCCTTGGATCTGAAACGTTGTGTTGAATTTCTCAATATCACTAAAATGAATTCACAGTTCAATTCTTCAACGGATCTGAAGGAGATACTTCCTTTGTCATAGATAGTTACAAATACGAGTTACAAAACAGGTAAGAAAATAAAAGGGATGTTTATCCTCTTAGACCTTTATTATTATGACATAATAAATAATATTCGAAGGGCACTAGATGACGCCCTCCTACAATTCCATATAGGTATCATATCAGATTGTAAATTAACTAAGTACATAGGTTTGATAAATTTTAGAGAAGTTTTCTTGACTTATTACGAGTTTTTTTATATTCTTGTATAGAAACACCTCAGTGGAATATTGATTTCCTTGCTTTTATTGTAATAACCACCAATTGTAATCGAGTAGCAACCCCTTCATTTCATTAGAAGCGACTCGGATCAGATTGAAGATATATAGAGATTACTAAATGGGTAGAAAAGTTTCACTTAAAATAATGTAAGACTTAGAATAGTTTTGGGGTGTGGCCTGACACAAAATCTCCCCTAACGGAGGCGTCGCGACTGATGCGCTTTTCATAACTTTGAGCCATTTCCTTTACGCTGCTGCAACTATCCTTTTAGCCGAATCGTCCCTCGCTCGAACTTTGTTCCACTTTGCATGGGAAGGGGGAAACTAGAAGGGCGCCAAGTATCAAGGAGCTGAAACCTATCTCTTTACATAGAAAACGGAAACGGAACTACGTTATAAACTTCTCCGCATTTCTCGGTTTTAAGTTTTTTAGGATATCTAGTCATTTTTGTTGTAGAACTAAGTATTTCTTCAACTCTGGATCTCTGGATGGGAGACATGATTTTAATTGTGTATTGTATCTCGATGCTCGTACGTGTGTGCGTGTCTGGATGCGAGTGAGTATGCAGGGCGCGTGAGTCCGACAAGACGACGCACAGCCGGGGGAGAAACCAATTGCGATATAATGAACTCGTGTAGTGACTCCAGTGCTTCATTAACGATACCGGATCCTCACAGGAAGAAAGAAAGAACATCACAAATTGAATTAGTGTGTGTGTTACACAGCGTATGGTACCTGTGAGCCTTGCAAAACATTACACTTCACCGACATATATCGCGTTATATTCATCAAGCCATGTATTCACTAGGGGACGAATCGCGAAACATTCCACGCGGCATGTCGCATCAACATCTACGCTCATGTTTCGGGGACAATGACGCAGTCATTTGACGTGTACACACCGGGACTCACATATCACTTGTCGCGGAAATGACGCCCGATGAGGTTATGATGACAGCTGTGTATCTATTTACACTTACCGCCCGATGAGGTTATGATGACAGCTGCGAATCTATTTATTTTAACGAGTTTATCGAAACGTAAGAGGAGAAAAAGGTGGTGGGTGCGAAATTATTTGCTGCAAAGAGAAAGAAGGATGGATATTCTATGCGATCTTCGAATGTCTGACGGCTATTTTGTCAATTTCACTCGAATGACAACAACTGATTTTGACAATTTATTACAAATAATGGGGTCTTCCATAGCCAAGCAAGACAATATTAAGGAACGCTGTTGGCTCGCAAATCATTTAATTTTTATATTCACGATTTGAAGTGTCCCACAAAATTGTACTACTTTGGTAGAGCGCGATGAGTTGGAGAACGATTTAGTTTCCCCACGTAAATGTCATTGACGGATACGGCGCATGCGCATTCACTTGTAAATATACCACGTGGTACTGACGCGCGGCGTAATGTCGCAGTGAGCTCGCTCGGGTACCGTGCGCATGGCAACGTTGCCACGGCACGTAGAAATGCCGCGCTATGTTGTGCGCGACGTCGCGGAAGAGTGCACGACGTTGCAACGTCACGTAGACTCTATGCCGCGCGTGCTGTTGAGGGACAATTTGTCCCCTAGTGAATACATGGCTTCAACATCGGAAAAATCCGTTGGAAGGGTCGGATTTTTTCCTCATTATTGGCTTTTAGATAATAATGCCCTTTTAAGAATTTTTAAGCCAATTAGAATTATTTACTCTGTCACAGAAACTTCACAAAACCTTTAAAAAAGGCCCTTATCAGGACCGCCTGTCATTCACTCGAATCTTGTTCGAAATATGCGTTAAGCGTTTTCTTTCTTTCAGGTTTATCTCTAACTACTTATCCCTAACGTAAATAATTGTGGTGGTGGTAAAAAAAAACATAAAAAATATGAAAATAAACATTTGTATAGTAATTCGAGGAAAGGCGAATCAGCAGGAGAGACGGACTGAAGGTATACTTTCAAAATTAATCGCAAGAGCGCGAAATGTGTAGGTGCTGTTCCGGTAACTGCCGGCATCGTGTATGCCTCTTGAGCGCGTGTTTACAGCAGAAAAATATGAAAGTTGTTATTAATTTGGTGAAATTGTTTTTGAATCTCTTAAAGGACTAACAAATAGGTATTTAGTGAACGACAGTTGTAGGTTTATTGGTATTTATGTGTATTTTTTCATTATAAACATGACTTGGTAGGTGTAGAGAATATACTTAACCTCAAAATAGTTTGAGAGTTTGTTTTTAAGAGCCCGGTCCATCTTTCCTTGTTTAAAAGAAGAGTTGGCCGTTATTTTGAAGGGTAAATGGACCGATTGTACAAATATGTATAAGTAGATATATGCTTTTTTAGAGTTATCATTAATATAGAGCACGGTGTAAGGTAGATACGAAATATAACGAAGATATTCAAAAAGTATAGTTTGCTTCACATTTTTCAGCTACATGCTAAAATACAATTTGTTGCCTCGCAAGTCACCTGAAAAAATATCGTTAACACCGAGAATATGTCCATCTAGCGCCAGGTGGTCTGTCTCACCTGTATCCTCGGGACAAACGGACCAATGCTCTTTTTTTATAATATTGCCACAGAACGTGTCTGTGAAAGGTAAACGAAACACTGAAAAAAGTTTTAATTAATTTATAAAAAAAAGTCACTGGACATGAATTATTTCGGAGCTCTGTTCTGAAATTTTTACGGTCACTTTCTAGAATATTTCACACACTTATTATTACAGTTTCTTAATTGACACTAATTACGCTGTTTTTATCGCTTCGATTGATAGGAATATACAGTCTGTTCAAATCTTTAATTGAGATGCTTTACGTGTGAGTCACAGGATGTTTACAATGAAATATTTTTTAATAAATCTTTATTTTTAAAATAATAATTATGTATCTATTTGAGGCAAAAACTCTACAGGTGGATTTCTGCCTTGACGAGTCGAAAGTAATCAAGTGACTATGATCTAATTGATAGTTATGGAAATATGCAATATCAAATTTTGCATTTTTTTTTCAATATTTCTGACTTATTTTTTGCAAAAAGTTGAACTATCATTACAGTAATTTATATCGACTGTGAAAAATTTATTCGCTTTAATACAAGTCGAATAAAATGATAAAAACCCCGAAAAAATCTATTTTCAATGTTTGCAATATATGTACCTACAGGGTTATTTGGAAAACATTGATAACCTCGCAGGGCTATATTCCTGTCTTGATTATGAGTCGAAAATGTTTAAGCAGCCATAACCGAATATCAATTGTTTTGGAGTTATGCAATATAAAAGTTTGCATTTTTTTCAATATTTCCGACTTATTTTTTACAAAATTATAATTACAGTAATTTATATCGATTACGAAAAATTCATTCGTCTCAATACAAGTTAAATAAAATGATAAAAATACTGCAGAAATTCCTATTGGAATGTTCTCCAATTGATATTCGAAGGTATTTATTGTTGTATTTAACTTGTATTAATGATAATGAATTTTTTATATTCGATATAAGTTACTGTAATGATAGTCCAACGTTTTACAAAAAATAAGTTAGAAATATTGAAAAAATGCAAACTTTGATGTCGCATATCTCCATATCTATTGACTTGTATTAAAGGGAATGAATTTTTCATATTCGATGTAAGTTACTGTAATGATAGTCCAAGATTTCACAAAAAAAGTCAGAAATATTTAAAAAAGGCACAATTTGATGTCGCATATCTCCATAAATATTGACTTGTATAAAAGGGAATGAATTTTTCATATTCGATATATGTTACTGTAATGATATTCCAACATTTTGCCAAAAATAAGTCAGAAATATAGAAAAAAATGCCAACTTTGATGTCGCATATCTCCATTACTATTGAGATGAGGTCATGGTTGCCGTAACATTTTAGATTTACAATCATGGCATGAATATGGGCCTGCTAGGTTATTAATGTTTACCAAATAACCCTTTATTCATATATTTTTTTTTATATATTAGTTTTTTTTGTTGTTATTTTACAATTGTTTATTTTATAATTGAAAAGGCACGGTTTTGTGTTAATGTTAATACGCTTATCTATCAATGGCTGTAAATAAACAATCTATCATTCAGTGCATAAATGACGTAAACCTTTGGATGTCCTCGAATAAACTGAAACTTAACCCGACCAAAACTGAGATCCTTTGGACAGCTACCCGAAGACGCCAACACCTGTTGGAAAAACTCCCACTCTCTATTTCAAATATTGACATAATTCCTAAAACTAATGTCAAACTACTTGGAGTCTACTTGGATTCAAGCATGTCTCTTAGTAAACAAATTAATAGCACAACCAGCTCTGCATTCTATCATTTACGCCGCATTAAATCTATTCGCAAAAGCATCCCAACAGAAGCAACAAAATCACTAATAAATGCATACGTTATCTCTCGCTTAGACTACTGTAATGGTATCTACGCTCATCTCCCGAAACAGGAAATAAACAAATTACAATCTGTATTTATTGCCGCCGCAAGACTTATTACCGGCGTTTCAAAGTTTGCGCACATCTCAAACCATCTTCAAAACCTTCACTGGCTTAGATGTCCAGAGAGGATTGAATATAAGCTTTGCCTTACAATATTTAAGGCTATTCACAACATGGCCCCTCAATACATAACCGACGTCTGCATTCCATTCTCCGCAAATAATAGACAACTAACACTTCGCTCAGCATCAACATCTAATACAAATAGGTTAGCTGAAGTAAATCGCGTCCACAAAACTAATTTCGGTGATCGTGCTTTCGCGGTGGCTGGACCAAAGTTATGGAACAAACTACCTAACAAACTGAGACAAACTGACAGCTTACCACTGTTCAAAAAAAACTTAAGACGCATTTATTTAGACAATCCTATAAAAACCTATAAAATCTAACCACAACAACGCTAGCTAATGTTTTCCACTCATATTGTGCACTCCGCGAAAACACATAATTCTTTCAGGGACTCACAAACTATTATAGTACTCAATTTTAATTCCACTTCTTGTATGCCACCTAGTGAATAAGTAATAGTAAATAAGTTTTTTCTTTTCTAGCAGTAAGTTGTCTTGTAAGATAATAATTTCTCTATGTAAAGCGCCCTTGAGGTGAGTATTTCGCGAAAACGGCGCTATACAAATTATCCAATTATTATTATTATTAAAGACAAAGACAAAGGAAGAAGCTGAAAATGAAGCAATTTTTTTTTTTTAAATGGAGATGTGAACACGGAATACGTGTCACATCAATATTCTTACTATTTTCAAACTAAGCTAAACGCTTGTGCTATGAAAATAGGACTAACTTGCTAGTCTGGAGTGAGGTTCGAACCCGCAACCTTTGTATCACGAGGCCAGTGTCCTAACCACAAGACCAACAAGCTACTAATTGATCCAATACCTACTTGAAAATGAAGTATAAAAAGAAGAATAAAGTAAAGTAGGAATCAAGTTGTAGGAGGGTGCACTGTTATCATTAATAAATAAAAAATAAAAAATAAAAATTATTAAAAAATATTAAAAACCACCTATACTTCGCTGCCCAAAACATGCGCGCTGCCTTCTCCGCGGTCGGAATGTGTATGACAGGTGTATGAGTGCACTCCGCTGTGCTCCACCAACCCCCGCGCTAGCTACCACAAACAAAGTGTGTGTGTGTGTGTGTGTGTATATTTAATTCGCGTATAGGCACTCACACATTAAAACTTACTATTAAAGATCTGAATGCACTGTACTTGAAAGTGATTTCGAGAGTATTTCGTTCATTTTTCGCACGTAAATACTTCGCTTGATATTTATCACTCGGTTAACAACGTTACGGTTTATTTCTGGTAATGAGGCGTTTCTATATAAAACGTCAACAATGACTCTCTGCGCGGCACTTGCTTCGCCTTTTATATACGAGTATAACATTTAGGTTTTGCGATGCCTCGAGAACTTTTTTTACATTTCTAGTATTTTCTTGACTTTTCCAGTGTTTATGAGAATGTCCTACTAGATTTTAGTGTTCTGGAGTTTTTCGTCTCGTCTTCACCATCTGATTATCATATTTTTATATTTGAGCTTCTCTTTGTATTCTTTTTCTTATTTTTAAGTCCATGAGTCAGATGATAAATGCATTTATATAAAAAATACACTTTTGTTTTATTTATCATAAAAGCTTTTTTTACAAAAAGAGGCCCATGTCTCCTCGAATTACTTATTGTATTGCATTTCCACTCGTATGCAGCTCCGAGCACGGAGAATTGCACCACTGCATGCCATCTGCAGAGAGCGGAAGAAATTCGCGAGCAGTGATGGAATTTATTTAAAAATATGCTAAATTCTCGAGCATTACGGGGACGGAGAGAATGGTTTAAGATTTGAATAGAAAATCAGCGAAGAATAAAGAGACAAGAAAGAGGCAATGCAGACGGGCGGTGGAGAGAGAAGAAACTTGCTTCCGCAATTACTTTCTCGGAGCTTGTAGGATTGTTCGCAATCGAGTAGTGATATTATTATGTCAATTGGCGCTGGGGTGTCGATCAGCCTTTGTCTATATTGTCCATATTCTCTAAAACGCTGGCATTAAAATTAGTTTTTAGTGTGTTAGAAATCACCCTTAGTTAAGGAGTAGGGGAGAAAGGGGTAATGGGCGTCACTTAAGCGAGAAATAAAATGAAACACGAAATTTTTGTTTAAACTTTATAAAGATCAACTCTTATGGTAGTTTAACTATTAAACTATCAGTCTTAAACAATTACAAACTACTTTTGGAATAACACATTACAAGCTATTAAACTTAAAAAAAATAAACTTTGACCACCAGTTTCCACATATGAGGGTAATTATAGTCACTAAGGTGACAATGGGGTCAGCCTAGCTTAACAATTATCACACACATAACCTTGTGGCGAATCCCAGCCTGCGCACTCTGCGTGTATCCACAACCCACAAATTGTGCATCTGTACCATTCTTCATTGTTGCCACCAAATTCACCACATACTAGGAAATTATTCATATCGTTATCTTAGTCGTCGTCACATATCTTATTAAGATTAATAACTGATTCCGAAGAAGTGTTTTGCTCTTGGTGTATGCGCCTTTTGGCCTTATTTGGTACCTTTTTCTAAGGTTTTTGCTTCTTGCTTTTTGATTTCGTTAAGGTTTTTCTTTAGCTTCTTTAGCTAATGGAGTCAAATCTGATTGCCCGCATTTCAGTGACTCTTATTACCCGATTATACCTAATGTGTAAAAAAATAATTTTCTGTTAAAACACAACAAATGTTTTCTAAATCGATAATTTAAACTTACAGTCACTCAGTAAACTACTTTAAATACTCAGCAATCTTGAAATCATGTACTCACAACTTATTTCATGCACTCGTAAAATTACACGGAATGCGCGAAAAAACGCGTGGCAACCTTCCTGTGAAAACGATGGAGGCGTACTGAGCGGGCAGTCAGGGGATTGCGAGCTGTCACGCAACGAGTCTTTTAGGCCGATATTCGTTTGTTTAGATACTTTCGTCCGGACGCTGACCACCATTGCCCACTGACTCCCATTACCCCTTTCTCCCCTATTTATATGTATACGGGATATGCTTTCTTATGCCTGCAAATCCAACATTGTGCGTTAAAATAATCCTAAAATGATTTTTTCGTACTGAAACGTGTCATCGTGAAGACGTAACAATGACGCGCTCTGTCAAGTTTCACGTGTAAAGGAAAGAAATTATGGCACACTATCGAAGACACGAGCCGAACCCGGCCCCCGTAGTCCCCACGGTTCCCCGCAGTCTAATAAATGACGGCTTGTCTAATAAACATAACAATTAGTACCCTTTGTGCTAAAAAATTACGAGAAATAAGGCCATTAGTTCGAGATAGAAAAATTAATAACAAAATATATTATAACAGAGTGTTAGTTAAATTAGTATGAACCACTACCAGATTTTAGGTTTATCGGTTTCGAGACGTACCTACCAGTCTCTTCATCAGGACCAACACTGCACTACTTTATTCGAAACACTATACACCAAAACCTTAGTATGTTAACTTTTCACCAATATTTATTATATGCATATTAAACTTGTCAAAGACAAGCATGCACTAACTAACCTACAGAACGATCAGGAATCTACGAGCGAGAGAGAGTGAGAGGGGGCGGGGACTAAAGGGGGTGTTACCAAGTACATTAGATCAAAATATATTTGGTCAAAATGTATTAGGTCTTTATTTAGTTTTCTTCCTTTCGTTTGTTATTCGAAACGTTGATGATTCTATTCTCAAAATTACAATATTGTCAGTCGAACCAGTGATGCATTCTATGGCATTTTCAAAATTACAATTCTGCCGATCAAGCCACCGATGGAGTCTAGCCTGTTCTAAAAATTGGATCTATCTCGGATACGTTTCTCAATAGTTGAGCCTTTAACAGATTGGTTGTGATGTGTTGAGAGATGAATGAAGGTGCTTGTTTGTATAAATGGGAAATCATGTCCATCTGTAAGCAACATGATCTCAGGGTACATTTATGTGGATTCGCTGAAGGCTCGCTAATGTTAATTAATACAGTGCATTGAGTAAATGTATGTGACACGAGGCAGTGATGGATGAGTGGAGAGATACAGGGTGAACAGAAATATTCACGATTTATAAACGTTACTATTATTAAAAATAAAGTTCTACATTTGTATTAGCTCGCGGAGTAAAATAAGTGTCTGGATCGTGCGGCGTTCGGAGAGAGAGTGGTGCTTGTACTGGCACGACCTCATTTTATACATATTTCACAATTTTCAAATATAGCGTGTTTCTTTAAAGGTATAGAAATTTAACATTAAATAACAGATAAAAATCGTGGTAATAGCTGGCATTATTGAAAATATTAGGTTCGCAACTCAGTTTCCGGGATTCACACATAGATGGCGCTAGTGGTACTTGTAGTGGACCTACATGTCAAAAAGTTTGTTTTATAGATTAAACATCTGTCAAAAATAATCATTCGTAATACGAACACATCGCACCAAAAATATTGTTTTTAACAATGAAGATGTCGAGTTTTGTGCCAAATAAACAGCATTTGCGGGAAGCTACTGCTTTAAAACATCTAAAATTTTACATTTACAGTATGAAAGAAAGAATTTCCTCCATAGAAATGTTGGCGATAAAAAGTGAATGAGAAATGAAAGCTTCGAGAATCCCAAACGCAAACAATCTTGGCTTTCATCCTGGCGAAGCATTAACATCGACGGCAAGGAGACATCGTTTGGGAAAGAAGACGATTCTCCGCGTTTGGTGGGACCAGAAAGGAATCGTGTACTCTGGGCTGCCGAAACTGGGTGAAGCAGTCAAGGAGCATCGCTATCGACAATAAATAATCAATTTGAACCATGCATTGCTCGAAAAACGGAATTGGACACGAGACACTAGCGATATTGCAGCACCATAACGCTCCGTTTCATCGCACTTCCATCGTCCAGGACACCATCCGAACACTGCAATATGATCTGCTACCACACCCTCCGTATTTGTCAGACTTGGCTTCTTTTGATTATCCCTTGTTTCCCTCGATGGCCTATGGCTTGGTTTCGATCCAAAGATGCGTAGTTTTATCGTCGCAATACTCATTTATTGCCAGGGAGATGGCAAAAATGTGTAGCTAGTCCTCACTATCGCCTTCACTTCAACTTCAAAGTATCGCCCCTCGGCGATACTTTGAATTTTTTTTAAATTAGAGATGCGAACACGGAATACGTGTCACATCAATATTCTTACTATTTTTAAACCGTAAATTGTTTATTCAAAGTATCGTCCCTCGGTGACACTTAGAAAAAACAATTTTTTGTATTTCACTAAAAATGTCAATTTTTTATTTACAAAAAAATGTCCAATTTTTTTATTGACAAAAATATGTCCAATTTTTTATCGACAAAAAAATATCAAATTTTTTATTGATAAAAAAAACAGAAACTGAGTTGCGCACCCACATAATTTAATGCCGTTAGTGTTAGCCGAACCAGAAAACGCAGGGTGAGGATTAACATATTACGGGTACAAGTAACGATGATGAAGGGTAAACGGGAACGATAGTGTGGACTGTGTATGATAAAAAGTGAGAAGACACGAAGCTCAACCTACGTGCCGACGACACTTCTTTTTTGAATTACTAAACACACCTGGTCACACGCGAGGACGCAATATAGTCTTGCGAGGTTTTTAATTTTTCCCGAATAACCCTGTATAAAGCAAGTGTCAAGTAGTGAACACTTAACACAGTTTTTGGATTGTATGGAGTGCACGCCCCTGGTCACCCGCAGTTCTCCATGTAAAGACATTGCCCGAGCGGACGTCTCCCCTCCCTCCACCGCCCGCCAGCCTTCCTGTCACATAAGCCGTGGAGCTGGCTCTAGAGCCTTCAAATTGAATAAAAACCTCCCAGAAATCCTCCCCCAGCCTTGCAGTAACAGGGGTCTACCGGGCCAATTAGACTTGCAATATTCGCCCGGATTCTGAAAATAGCAATATTGCGATCGAAGATCTTTATCCCGACACTTTAGACGAAAATAAAAAAAATAAAAAAATGTGACGTAGGTAAAAGTCGTCGATTGTTTTTTATTTTCGGAACACAACCTAATAATATAAAAACTAACCCATAAAAGCCAAGTTTTTATTATACTCCCTTTCCTTGTAAAATATAACAACAATTAAAGACGAATTAAAACATATAACATAACAATAAACTTAGAGGAATTTAATATATTTCTAAAATGTCAGATGTTTTGAGATTTGATATGACACTTCATGCTTTGAAAATTAAATTCTAAAAACATTAATCAGTCAATTTAATCAAGATTTTGATATACCTATTTGTGAATTTTGCTGTCATCTGTGAACCAATTGTCATAAATTCTCGAAATTCGTAGTGAAGTACCTATTACCACAGTATACTAAGAACAGTAATAGGTCTTCATACAAACTGGCCGCTACCCATTAGAATGTGTGCGCGCGTGCTCGGCGCCGTGTACGCACGCACTGTGACGCACACATTGACATAGAATATGGGGGCACAAGGCGGCGGCAGTAAGGGCCGTGCCTTCGGTGCCATTCGCGCTTGCAGCCGCCGCTTTATAAAAAAATGCACTTCCTGAAAAAAATGCCTATGTTTATGTTTGTGGTGCTTTACTAAAAAGGTGTGTTGATTATCACAAAGACTGTTAGTTTTTAAAAGTCTACGTTGATAATAATCAGCGTTCTTGCAATTTAAGTGCAGAAACTAGGTATACTAATTACAGAAATTTTCGGGTTTCATGTCAACCTTATGCGTCGGAACCTCAGACGCTACGAGTTAAAAGAAAGGGACTAAAAATAAAGTGACAACCCTAGCGTCAATGCAAGAGTAGGCTAATAACTCGCCGACAGGCCGGAGATAAACTACTGTTCTGGGTATACTGTGCTATTACATATACCGACGGAGTAATTCAAATTTTAAACATTCCGTGATGTAGTTTCTAAAAATCCAAAATTATATTATAATAATTTTTTTTAACGAAAATTTGATAAATCTTCTTGATCGTCGCCACGAGTCTGCTTGCAAAGTTTCATCTCGATTGGATCACGGGAAAAGGGTTAAAAATCGATCCAAAGTTTTTCGTCAAGAAAACAAGCTAGCAGACGCCATGAGTTAAAAAAAAGGAAGTAATAACATAATAATTCCATGAGATAGAAAAAATTTTAAATAAAAATTATCTATTATTCACCTACACGTTTCCACAAACATTTTTCAAGGGCCAAGGCACTTAAATTAATAAAGATTATTTATTGCAAAGAAAAAAAAACAATTATCAAAAAAAAAAGTGGTTGGATTTTTGTATCAAGAAACACGGAGAAAATAAATGAATATAAAACAATTAGAGCACTAAAGTATAGGGACAGCCCTTTAAAAGCATAAAATTCATTGAATATTATTGTCCCTTTAATGATGTCCATTCGAACTACAAAAAACTTGTTGTTCCGGTCATATTTTATTATTTTACATTATAAATGTTAGGATATTCTGGTGAAAAATGCTGAAAAAATAATACTTTCAAGAAATAAAAAAGCAGAAATAAATAAGAACTTATTTGATGTGATTTGAATCATTACAGAATATTGATATTAGAATTAAAGAGCACTTCAGATGTTTAAATAGTAATGATTATTCTGAATTTGTTAATCACTTTTTGGAAACAAAACATTATTTTAATATTAACAAGTATTTCGAAATTTTACAAAAAAATAATATTGGTTAACAGTTAGATAAATTATACATTCAGAAAATTGTTGATTGTAAATTAAATATTATAAATAACCAATATTTTTGCATATACATTTTAAATTTCTTTTCTGGTTTGTTCTTATTAATTACTCAACTTATATATTTTTATTTTTTGTATTTTTGTCTATGCTTTCAATTTTTTAGTTATATCCTGATGAAGAGACAATTGGCCCTGAAACATGTTGATTCAATAAATAATGCTTTAAACAAAGTTTTTTTCTTTTTATAATATGAAAATAAAGTAAATGAAGCTAAATTATAGAAGTCTCACAGAGACGAAACTACTTACATGAGAAACATGTATGGAAATATTTTCAGTTTCATATTTCAATAAGTTTTAGAAGACCACATCTCAATTTTAGCACAACCTGGATCAATTTATTTGGAACACACAATACCGAAAGACGTGGCACTGCAAAGGGAATTCTTACTTCGATCACAACTTTAGAAGAGGGTTGAGGTTGGAATTTAGATGACGTGATTTTCGTTGAATGTGACGGAACTGCAATTAACACCGATTGGAAGGGTGGCGTGATTCAACATTTAGAGGAGTATTTACAGAGACCATTACAATGGTGTGTTTTTGTATGCTTCATGTCAATGAGTTACCCCTTCGTCATTTATTCTTGACCTTAGATGGTTGCACTTCGGGTTTTAGAGAATATAACAGACGCCTCACAAAGTGTAACTGACGTTACTTCTAGAGATGGCTATATTAGAACCAGGATGCAATCTCGAGCAGAAATGTCAAATTTTGGACACAAAAATAAGTAAAAATTTTTAGTTTTTGCCATTGATTATAATCTATATTTTGTTAATTTTATTTTCTTGTACTTTGTTTTATTTATTTCAATACTAAAATACCTTGTGAACTTGATATTTTTCATTATTTTAGGCAAACGGTTAAACTCTACAAAAACGTAAAATTTACAAAACTTCAAAGCTCGGTTGAGCCTTCAAGATGACAAACAATTCTAGTTTCTTTACGATGAAAAAATAGGTAAAAAAAAGGACGCACCCGAAGAGATGATAGAGAAGCGTCTTGCCTGGGCTACGAGCATGCGTGCCTACTAGGAGCATTTAAATGTTTTTGACGCCGTATCTTGATGCATAAAAAAATTGTACGAATTGCCACATCAAAGGATTTAATAGAGGTTATCTGAAAGAGGTAAATAAATTGCTTATACAAGGGGTGACAGTTTAACGCCATCGATATAGTAAACAGTCCTGTTGTAGAGAAAACCGTTGAAGCAAACAGAAATCTTCAGACGGGCGTTCCCGAGGGATCTCCATTATTCAAGACACGACGCGTTTCCGGGAGGAATATATTTTCTCGGATCCGTGTGTAACCTTCCCCTTTCACCCTTGTAACCCCTTCCTCTCATGTCCGGAGATATTCTCCCCGAACGAACATTCCAAGCGCACCAGACGCCACATTTATTTATAGAATTTATTTTTATTTTACAGTATTTATTTATCATAACATAAAAGCTATGGTTTTTACGGGCGTTGAACTTTAAAATTAAAGAAAATACATGAACAACGTGCTAATGATCGTGACATTGGCTTTTTCGAAAAAAACAGTTTAAGGGGGGGGTAAGGTTAATTCGTACAAAAAAAGGCATGTTTTTGTGAATTTTTTGTGACGACAAAGTTAAAAGCTCTTTATTAAAATCAATGGTACATTAAAGTATGACACTTGAAGAATATTGTGTAAAATTTTCAAGACGAAACATTAAAAAATACGGCAATGGCAGCAATTATTCGGACGTGTCTCGGAAAAAAGTAGAATTGCGGTGTCCATCATAACTTGGTGCTAGATCATCTGAAATCAAAAAATCAAAGTTCATTCGTTAGATAATAGGTTTTACCAGGTAACACTGGGAGAGTTTTTTGAAATTTCAATTTTTAAATTTTTTGGAACACTTTGAAGGGAAAAACGCGATTTTAAAAAATAAAAATTAATAACAAATTTGAAAAAAAGTCTCCAGCGTTACCTTGTAAATTATGTACAGAAATAGTGTTCAAAATTTCAAAAGTATCGGTGCAAGTAGTTTTGAAGTTATGATGGACACCGACTTTGAAAACGTGAGATGTGGGGAACACGCTTTAAAGTTTTGCACACTGTAAAATTCAAAGTAAAACTCAACACTTATTTTATACTTACACATAATCGTCGATGCCATGTTCACACAGCAAAGAGCTTTCATTATCAGCATCTTTTTGTCCTTGTCTACGCAAAACTCTTCCAATACAAATAGCACGTCCGGTAGTCCTCAGGTGAGCGCGTCTCTTAGCTGCCCGAGCAGGTATAGAAAATCAGTCTGGTATCGCTCAAATGTTCATAATTTCGTCAATTTTGCTCCGATTGACTTGACATAATTTTGACACAATATTCTTGCGATGTTATACATTCATTTAAAAAATTAAAATTAAAATGCAAAAAAAAATAATTAAAAACCTTACCCCCTTACCTTAATGTCATTGTTTTCACAATTTGCAAACGTTCTTCTGGCAAAAATCTATTCATTATGAAATGGTAAACCAAACGTAACACAAATTGGCTGTCGCAAAAAATAATATTGGCAATTCGAAGAGCAACCTTTAAAAAGCCCCCTATATTTAAACACCAATGCAATGGCGTAAAATTATCTTTACAATAAAGGCAATCCATTGTCTTTAGTAATTTTTTAATAGGGCTCACGCCACTCATTTATCTTAAATTTAGAATTTTACAATTCTAAATTTAAGATAATAAGACATTACTGATTTATTTTCATTCTGGGAAGTTCATGGAGTGGCAGCGACTGCTAGCCACGTTTATATTCTTATTTATTTAATTTAATAAATTGTAATGCATAATTTTCATAATGGATAGTTTTTGATTTGTACAATTTCTCCCGGAGTCGGGTATCCACACTCACGCTAAACAGGAATATGCTTTCACACACACATACTCACAATAACACACCTCCCAGCAACTACCCACACCTGGTTCACCCTGTGAAGCCTGCACCGTGGCTGAGATGTCTCACGACCGACGGAGTTTAGCTGATGGATGCTCGGCAAGTATGGGTGACATGGCGGTCAATCCGCCAGAGCCGTGGCAATATATAACGAAAAATTTGAAAAAATACAAAGAAAATACATAATAACACTTTGCTTTAGGTTACACATCCCGGGGCAGCGATATGCAGATTCATTGAAATATTTTAACATTTTAAGTTTAAAAAACAGACGAACAATTCTTGACATTTTTAATTTGTATAAGACATCACTTATCAGCATCCATGTCCCAGCAAGACCTACAAGAACACAATGTCTCTTCCACATTCCTGTTGCTCGTACCAACTACGGATTACGTTCACCTATAGTGGGAATGTGCCGAGCCTACAACGATTTGTTCACCGAAATTGACATCTATTACATATCTCTATACGTCCTTATATTAGTGAACATTATTCTGTGTCGCAACATTGAATTAGTACTTGATTGATAATTAAATATTGATTCTTTGGGTGGTTTGGAGATAGATGGTTTGGAGCAGTTGCTTTTTCGGGTCACCACCGTGATGCAACGGAAAAGCTCTAAAGGCGTAGAATGTTTGATAATTTATTATCTCGATAAAACAAGTAAAAAATATACATGAGTATGATTATAAAAACAATGATAGATACTCTAAGGGCCATAGCCTCCGGCCACCCGCCGAAAATGAGCGGTTACAGGTTGAGAAGCATGTGCTGCTTGTATCTTCCTGGAAATCCGTATTGTTGCGTCATCGCGCGATGAGTCGCACTGCTGACGTGTTGGAGATAATTATTGGCGCGTTCGGACGTTCTATGGGGCGTGTCTGATGCGGCTGGGATGATAATGATGATGGACATTGAGGGTTGCGAAACATGATGTGTCGGCTCCGAGGTCGTCTCGATGGTGTGTGGGTATCCTCCTGTGAACGATATTGACATTTACCGTGTCTGATCTCGTTTGCTGGAGGTTGCGTTGCTATTGTTGGGCGTAGTCGGACGCTCTGTAGGGCGTGTCCGACGTGGCTGGGGTCGTGCGCTACTCTCTGATGTAGCCTGTAGTCCCTGCTGCCCTCGATCTTGCGCGCCGACTAGTGTAGCACGGTGGTTCCCTGCTCGCTTGCGCAGGGCTCACAGCGTATCCTGGCGTTTACCTCGAAATGCTGTACCATGATGATGGTGGTGATGTCAGTTCGGTTTTTCGAGATCAGTGTGAGGATGTTGCGGTGAATCTTGGCTCCAAGGTCCAAAGTTGTAGTCGGTGCGCCCACGCACGTGCGGCCACACCCAAATCGGCACGCTGGGGCGGTTTGGGTGTGGCCCGTCGTGGTTGTCCTCCGCCTTTTCGGAAGTTGTTGGAGAAGCGTAGACTCATCGGGGTTGAAGTTGCGTATTCTTCCGGCGTCGGAATCATCACTTTGAGATGGACGTCTGACTGTAGATGTGAAGAATCCTCGGGGTTGTTGAAGGTTCGTTGAAAGTCTGTTGAAGGTGTGAAAAATCTTTGGGGTTGTTGAGGGTGAGTGTTCTTTCTGTGTCGGGGTCGCCACTTTGGGTGGTTTGGAGATGGTTTGGAGCAGTTGATTTTTCGGGTCACCACCATCATGCGACGAAAAAGCACCAAAGGCGTAGAATATTTGATTATTTATTAGCTCGATAAAACAAGTAAAAATTATACATGAGTATGATTATAAAGACAATGATAGGTACTCTAAAAGCCACCTGCCACCCGCCGGAGGTCTACGAAAGACTGACATGCTCACATAGGGCGTGGGCCTCCTTTTATATAATTTACGAACAAAGGAGTCTCCTGCAGAGCGGTTGGGTGTGTGTGAGGCAATCATCAGAAATGTTGATGGTGCAATGATCTGCAGGTCGCGCGCGTGTCTTGCTCGTGCCTAGATTCGCTTATGTGGTATTCCTTGCCCCTCTGTGTGTGACCTAGATTGATGGTCTTTTGTATTGTGGTATTAATTCCACAATTCAATGCTGCAATGCAAGATATAAATAAAGTGAAACTTACCTTAATACGTTATATTTAATATTTTCATTTAATTTATTATATTTTATTCACTACTGTTACGACTTGTGTCTTTTATTTTAAGATGCTAATATTATTATTATGTAGGTATTACTTCAAAATTATTTTTATGTGAAATATGTTAGGAAATAAGTTAATATATATAATATATAATATATTTTTATTACTATCTAGTTACACTAACATACACTTATACATATCATTTCCTTATATATGTTAATATTTCCAAACAAATAAATAAAAAAATAATAAAAAAATATATATAGTAACAAATAAATTGAGTTAAGTAATGAATTAAAAAAAACGAGCGAGGCTTACAGTAGTCGCATATGGTGTGTATAATTTAACATCTCACAATTAAAACTATCAATTGAGCAGCAACAGAAATTAACATCAAAATTTAAAAAAGCTAATACCTATATATATATTTATTAATTATTATATACAAGGAAAGAAAATGTATGTGTATTTATTTATTATTGACTTTTGCCGCACTACATAGGTACCGAATATCTACATTTTGTTTAGAAATGTGTTTGGTCAATTATATGTTTTTATTTATTTTCATAGATGGCGGTAGTGCGCCGCCATACATATTGTATGAACAATTTGAATAAATATTTAAAAATAATCACAAAAATAACAAAATTTCAGAATGAAAATCATGAAGGATAGTTATTGTTTACATTAATGTAAAAAAATAATATATTTTTTATTATTATTGGATAGTTTCTAAAATATACCTACGCCAAAATATATCAATGTTAAAACATCCACACGCTTGACACCAGCCTCGCAACATATATACAAAATCAGAAGCATCAGCTGGTAGTGTGCGTCTTCACTGTGATGGCACTTGCTGGACATTGATTTTTTGTATGATTTTTTGTTCATCGTGCGTGCTCCGCGCGCGCTCATTGGTTAAATGAAATTGCCGCCTTCTCTTCCGTCTGCTTACATTTATTTTCTTACCCGCCTCGGCTCATATATTTTCTTAACCATTATTTCCTCGCTCATACATTCCACATGACCAAAACAACTCAGGGTTGCTTATTTTTTCTAACTAAGACGATCCAACCAGCATTAAACTCGCTTCTTAATTAATTTAAGATATTTTTATAAAATAATGTCTTAAATTAGTCGTATTGCAGTATATTATTAAGCAAGGGTCATCCGAGTCATATACTTTGCAGAGACTTAGGTTAATTGAATATTAATGCACTCGCCATCTCTTTATTTGACTTTGATCGGAGGGAATAAATTCTGGTCCCCTGCCTACAACGGCGCACAAAAAGTTCTATGTAATATCTATCCTCTAACATAATTTTACTTTGCATATTACACGCGGGAAATATGTCGGTCAGCGGGGGGGGGGCGGCCGTGTCCACCCCCAGCAGCCCCTGTGCACCCACAGTCACTTCCGGTTCCCATCACCATGATCAATGGAGGCCATAAAGTGAATATACGGCTGGAAGAGAGAATCATTTGGGTCATGAGCATTATTTCTCTATGCTTTACTATTTGATATTATAACAGAATTATGCAATCTGCTTTGCCAAATGTGACGCCATCTATTTCCTATTTACCGACTAATTTAACTGGGAAATGTAAACATGTCATGTTTATTTTAATTATAAATATCGTGGCAAGTGGGGGAATCAATGAAAACACTGAAAATTCATTAGCGATGCATTAATTAATGAATAATTAACTATTTAACACACACAGTAAATTAAATTACAGTATTTTGCAATACATCATTATAAATGAACTTTTTATTATCGCTGAGTAACACGTATTTAACATTTACTAGAACATTCCATCCAATTGTCGCACGTATCAATCGTTCTGGTTTATTTTGCCAATTAGGTACCTCGCTTGATTATTTCAATCGATATCTGTCGCTTCGCAATTTCAAGACTTGCATACCTGGCCGTCGTCACGCGCACCCCTACTTTGTACCGAACGAACTGTAAAACACGACAATTCTCTGCGCCGCGGCGTAGTTCCATATTTATATACGAATGATAGTATTTTTGTACTTTCTAGATTATTCTAGTCTACTGGAGAAGGGCCTTGTTATTTCTCGGTTGTTCCAGGCGTTTGTAGATGTTTCCCGAAGGTTGTAGATAATTGTAAATCATTCTAGATTCTACGATATTGTTGTTCTTATTGGCATATTACCTGGAAGAGTGCGTGCCTAAATTATTTTTAGAATCTCCTTATAATATCTAAAAAATCAGTTTTACTTTTAAAATAAATGATCTACGAATATTATAGAGAAAAACTCTACTACGAAAATCTATAAAAAACTACTAATATTAAAAAATATAAGTAATATTATTGATTGATATGGCAGTTACTTTGTAGTGCAACATGGTTATTTTCAGTTCCATTTAAACGATACAGATTTGCATCGAAAATATATCAGGGAAGAAGAAGGATTAAAAGAATAAAAGGGAAATGTAGCATATGTTACCCGCCGAGTCTTTAAGGATAAGTTTCCAAATTTTAAGTCTGATCGGTGAAACATCAGATTTGCATCGAAAATATATCAGCGGAGGGGAAGAGTTAAAAGAATAGAGGAAAATGTTACCTATGTCACCCGGCGGGTCATAAAGCGTAAGTATGCAATGTTTGAATCGAATCGGATAAA
The DNA here is from genome assembly GCA_016648135.1 of Agrypnia vestita. Classification (NCBI taxonomy): domain Eukaryota; kingdom Metazoa; phylum Arthropoda; class Insecta; order Trichoptera; family Phryganeidae; genus Agrypnia; species Agrypnia vestita. Next base: position 10,181 of record JADDOH010023288.1, on the reverse strand, counting down.
CGGTATAAATTTGTATAGAGAACAGACAGACATTGAGTTTTATAGCTATAGAAGTACAATTTTTTAGGATGATGTATGTTTTATGTATGTAATAAACTGTGTGATGATTGAGATAGAGATATATTTAATAAATTTAGAAAATCTTAAAACAATAAGATTCAAAAAACCATGCACGAACATCGAAAATATATTTCTTCGAATTTTGAATCGTTTAAAAGTAAAAACATGGTATATTTCTTCTTAGGATTCTACGTATTGCAAGAGGCTGAACAAATATCGAATATTCAGCTATACAAATATTATTTCTTAGGTCTTTATTATACCATAGATATAGTTCTGTGCTGAATTAATATAGTTTATGACGGTCCCAATATACTCGACTTTGTAAGTAGATGTGAACGAGCCTTTATTATTTCTGAATCGGAACAGTAAGTCTCGCATGTAGCGGGTGCTTTAATTTTATTTTAACGGAACGGACCAATCACAGGCGCGTGTTGCCTTTCGACGGGTTGAGCCAATAACGACCATCTTGGTGACTGAATCGGGCCAATGGCAGGCGCCGGCGATGATGTCGCTCGCATGAGATGACGCACTGCATTAGCGTGGATTTCGGAGGTATGTTGCAATCTCGAGTATAAAAGGAGCCGATGCTCTATACTCAGCCCCTTAAGTTCGAGACCAGCACTTGTGAGCGGAGGCGCTGCCCGAGAGACTACAGCCAGAGACTTCAGTTGGAGAAACAGCATTTGCGGACGGAGTTGCTGTCCGAACATGTGGAAAAATCTACCATTCATCAGTACCAGAGAGGATCATACCGCCACTGTGTAACAGCTAAGGAACACATTTATACTATTTATTACAGTTAATTATGTTCACTATAGAGATGTATTTATTTTGCGATTATTTGAAATCGGAGTAATTATGTGGAAATAATATCGCGATGGCTGTGTGATATTGGTTCAACTTGTACGGGAATGTCTTCCGAACGAATATATTTTAATGCATGGGGATTTTCATACTATTTTACTAACAATTGAATACACGGAGTTCTATAAGAAATGCTTAGTAGCATTATAATAATTGTATTGCATAAGTATTACGCAATCATTACACTCTGTCTTCAGCTAACTCTTTATGATTCGAGTACCTCGGTACATTTGGCTTAACAAGTAGCTTCGGAACGACGAGTAAAGGACAAAATGGGAAGATCTAACTAAAGATTGGGAATTTCTGGTTTGTGAATGTTGGGCTAGGTGAGGTTGTAGTGATGATCGGGCGATAAGTCTGGAATCTGCGCAAGCCCGTGTGGGGTCCCTTAAAGGCGGGGCCTCCTTTGTTGATCGGAGTGACCACTAAACCACGACCCCAGCACTTCATCCTGCCCGAAAACATAATGAACCAACGTCGTGATTTCTCTGACTTTATTATAAATATGTTACTGACACTCTATTTGACCAAAGTAAATGTTACGAGATGCAGAATCTTGAGACGCCGTTCTGAAAAGGCATAATGAGATTGCACAATAATTTGAAACATCGCTGACTGCGCCCGCAAAGGAGGCTAATGTCATCATCAATTCGTACCAAAAGAATGATTCTTCAAACACCGGCCTAAAAGAAAGGCGCCTCAAGACAACACTCACCATCAGAAACTCGTACCAAAAGAGTACGGCCTTCTCAATTATAAGCTTAAAAGAAAGGCGTCATAGGATCACATCTCGTAAAGAAGAGATAGAGTTTCGGGATGCAGTCACTTCCAGAGAATGGGGATCATTTAGTCACTTGGGAAGTTGATCACCGGGACTAGGCGGGCGCGGAGCCTCGCCCCCACCCCAACAGAGATGTGGGGGGGTATATGTTAAAATTTAGCATTCAAAGAAACTATTATTTCATATAAACTCACGGGCTGTTATAGAATTCCTACGAAAATACTATCCTAGACCTTATCTATTCATTCATAAGAAGTTTCGCTCCAAAAATGTCGTATTTCGTAGATAGCAAATATATGTATTATTTTCCCATGGAATTAATATGAACAGATTCATGCACATCTAATACGAAACCATTCAATGTAAGAATATGCTAATACAAAGTGTTTATAATTATTAATTTCAGTGTTATTTCATATGTGTGAATTTTTCCCTTTGCGCCGATCGAACGATTTTACTGGTTTGTCTCCAAACGGAAATGTTTTATTTCTAATACACGAATTCTATATGGTGAACGTATTTTATCGTAACATAAATGTATAGATTATTAGGCTCGTTAGATGTTTATATTACGTATTATTTTGGAATCGTTTCCAACATTAACATGCTTCTATAAAAGAATTTGTAGATACCCGGATCTTACACGACGGGGTCCTTCATTCACAAGACGATCAATGTGCCAATTCAACGACGTATTACGAGTACGAGTACGAGTAGTATAGATTATATTTATCGAGATTTAATCGCATTTATTATTTCTAGTAAAGGGTTGAAAATCGGTGCCAGGTTCCATTATGAGACGGAAATAGTTCATAGTTATAGACATCATCAATTGGTATTTTAGTCGCTCAAGAGATAGCATTTTTAGAAGTATAATTGTGTTTTATGTTTCGACCCTGACAGACAGGTTGGTATAGCTGTGGTTATTTAAGTTACACACTGGATAAATGCAAAGGGCATTAGGTATTTTCAAGTTTCGTATGCGAACCCAATAGATGATAGAAACATTTTAGGTTATATAATTTTATTGAATATTCGTTGCAGAATAATATTTTATTCGAGGACTAGTCAATATTCCATTCTAGAGCAAATGTGTTTAGTCAATATCTTTATAGATAATATTCAAAAGCAAGTCAGACAGATTAGTTAATATTACATTCCAACAAAAAAATACCACAGAAGAACTTTTTTCAGTTAATATGTATTTTTAGTTAATTTATTATATAGTATAGTAATTTCGTATAGTCAAGAACATTACTTCAAGAAGAATTGAATATTCAGTAGTAGTAATATTCTGTATAGAATATTTTATTTTAAACAATTGTATCGCTACATCGTATTTGTTTGTTGGATTCTGCCGGCGCGGAGTGTGTCTGTCGCCTTCCGCGATCACCACTTCACCTCTCGAGCTCAGCGTATTACCGCATTATTATAAGAAAATAATATATTAGACTAGATTGAAAGGAGATTTGTATTATTTAATATTATTTGCTACGGCGTATTTTTGACGGGTCTCCCACCTGGACCCATAACAACTGAACATTATGTACAATAGCAGTAGCTTGTTGGTGAAAGGATGATGCTCTGTGGTTCTAGCACCATTCCAGGACACTAGCAATTTAGTTTTATTTTCATAGCACAAGCATTTACCTTATAATTCCAAATCTGACCGTGGAACATGTTTGTCAATTGTTATTCCTAAATATTTAATATTAGGCTTATCGTTAAGTTTAGTACACTCAGTGTTGCATGTTATATTATTTTTACATTTTTTACAATAAATATGTAAACGGAATATGACTGCAAGGTCAAAGTTATAGAGATAAACTGTGTTGAAATATTTTTTAATATTAAATAAAATTATTAATCATTTAATTTACAAGACGTTTTTACGTGTTTTGACGATTTTAAAGCACTTCGTATTTGTATACACGGAAGATTTAAAATAAAATATTGTATTTAATTATGCGCTTTTAGGCTTCAACCACAACCTAAAAGTTTAAAATTAAAAAAAAAACTAATTATGAAATACACACGTCAATGTATGTCTTACGATACGGCCTAATGATATGAAGAAACAGTAACAGAACAGAAATTTGTTGGGAAGGTTGTGCCTGAACCGCGCCACGAGCCAGCGAAGCCTCTCAGAGCGTGTAAGAGGAAGCGACGGCCATGACAGGTACAATTTGTCGCCGGTCCACTACCGGGGATCGCTGCAGCGGGATGCTGGAAGCAAAAATTTGTTTTATGATAAATTATTTCTTTACCGCTTTACACCATTAGCCCAGACTTTCAATGTATACACGGGCACAGAATTAGTCTGATGCAATTCCTTCCAGTGCTGAAGAGCACTTCTGGTTTTAATCAGCAAAAATCACAAGCGAAATTTACAGTACTAGTTTTCCGTGTGGTGACTTCTATATTTGTATATGCTCTCTGGCTATCCTTTAAAGATACCGTGGCTATATAAAAATACCTCCATACACTTTTCCATATTAATAGCTTCGTTTCCGTGCGTCTTCTATAATTTATTTTAATTAATAATTATCCGACCCCGGACAAAATCCAATAATTATGTTCTCAAAACACATATCGCTCATGATAAAACAATACTTCGTAAGCCATTTAGGTAATACAGATTTCACAGGGGAGGCAAAAAACTGCATAATGATTTGATTCTTTACAATAAATAGAATCTTTACAATAAATAGAATACGAGGAATAGTTTTCATAAGAGATACAAATAATTGTTTTTAAGATACAAGCTTTTGCCAGATTACATGTCCATACATTTTAAATCTTAAAAGGCTGTGTTAAAAATACCTTCGGAACGGTGGTGTAACACAGTGTTACATGATTAAAAATCGACATAGATTTAAATACGTGGAAAAAATATATATTATAAATATAGATAAGACCTTTTAAAGGACCCTTTATATAATTATGTAAGGTCAACATACATACTTGCATTATTTTAGTAAAATATTATAATATCATGGCATATCAAATTTGTGTGTGCCCACGCCGACGTCATTACCAAGTAAATTCAACGACTCGGCGACTGCAGTCCGTCTTTGTCTAACACGTGTTACGCGACTCTACTGTACTCTTTCGATATTGCTTTCTCTTTCACCGAAACCCAAGCTACCGCCATCTCTGTCCTACTTGAAATGTGTGGTATTGTCGTGCTTTTTCTTGCTCTATTTAACTGCGACGTGCAATATTCTGCTCTCTTTTACACACTGGCCGAAAATACGAAAGTAATGAATAAATATTTTAATTAAAATTTTAATTAAAAAATCCGTACATTCGATACAGTTTAATTTAGTCATTTTGGTGTGAAAATGTGTATTCGACAATTCCAAAAAAAGTGACGTTTTAGTTTTCGTAAATAAGGTAGATATTTAATATTTTCTATGACACGTAGGTTGACCTACGTTACACCACCGACACACAGGAGTTAAACACAAATACACAAAGAAACTTGATTTGGACAAAAGTATGGCATGCGGGGTATTGTTTTATCACGAGCGTATATAAAAGTATTGTTAATAATAAGATAAAAGTTTCATTTTATTTTAATCTTTGCTTAATCTATGTAAGAAACCTAGGATTCTCAATCCCTTGTTAACTACGTTGAATAATAAATTAAATAAAATGATTCCGTAATATTCCAGAAACGGGAAGTTTAATTAAATGCTGGTTTTCCCTTTCTTTCAACAACCAGGATTGTAAATATTACAGTTAAATACATAAAGGATATTAAGAGCGGATCGTTTCAGTTTAGTGCTGCTGAATCGGGGCTCGAGAGAATCTTAACATTAAGAGAATTTGGAACGTGTGTTGAATTTTAATTCCGAGCAATTTCATTTCAAATTTCAAAACGATTCCAGATAGCGCGGCGTGGGCAGTACCAGGCTAATGGGGCGGAATCTAGATCCGGAAAGGACGATGCCTCTCCCAGTTTCTCCCTACAGAACGTCGCGACGTCATAACTCGAAAGTATAAGTGGCCGTGATTTTCTTGATACAAATGACCGAAATGAGTAATGAATGCAAACATTCATATTTTTTAAAAATTTTCCAGGTTCTCATGGCCATTCAGAATCTTCTGTGTTTAGTTTTCTGGGTTATTCTGCCCTGTATATCTGACCTGTCTGGCCGATGTTTCGAATTCAATTGCAGGGTCCATCATCATGGCTGATGTGATGAGTACGCGTTGATGTTTAGGTTAAGTATTAGCTTCCAATACCGTACCGAAATCAGTGCGTGCCCTTACTTAAACTGGGAGGAATACTTAACTTTACCATATATTCATTACATCAGCCCTAATGGGATCCGAAACATCGGCCAGAGAGATCAAATATGCGGCAGAATATCCCAGAAAACCATACCCGGAAGACTCATATTTATTCCATCTCTTCCAGGTAAAAGTCAGTAAGTGAATATTCCGTTATTAAGTGGTAAAACTCTATGGCCTGCGTCACACCGCGCGTATCTACCGCTGCGTCTTTTCCATTGCTTAAAATCGGCAAAGCAAATAGTGTGTTTGATAAGCGCATATTGCATGGAAAGAAATGTTCCGCGACGGAAGTACCGCTTAGTGTGGCGCCGGCCATAATTTGAACCTCTTCAATATTTTTTATATCACACGTTGAATGTTCAAATCTTATTATCTTAAAACTACTCCAATGTCACTCAGTGAGTTTATCTTCTAAGGGGAGGATATTGCAAAAGGGAGGATATAACAGTCCTCATGTTCAATAATAAACGAAAAAATAAATGAAATACATATCTCAGTGTTTATATCAACAACAAAAATGGCGTAGCCACTTTGGCATAATTAGGTGGGGAGGAGCATACGACAAAGTAATACAGATAATGATTATTAAAGAAATATAAAAAAATTGTTCCGAAATTAGAAAATATTTACAAAGTTTTTACTGTAACGAGACTAAAAAGAGTCGCGCACTTCTGTGAAAGTGATAATTGTTTGAAGTTGGCATAACCTACCGAAGGATCTGGAATCACCTCCAACTTTTGAGTGACATCTGCAACTTTCCAGCAAAATCTGAAAATTACGAGTACTTACTAATAAAGTCTGGAAAATGCGAGGAACTTCTCGGAATTTCAATAACAGCATTAGCCACTATAAATACGACACGCGGGAGCAAGTTTTGGAGTTGTTTTCCATGCACGTTTATAGCGATAATACAAGCGAAGGTAGCCGCGGGCGGCGGGTCAGTCCGGCCAAGCGAGCGGTAGTGGCGAGAAACCAGTGGTGCTAAGGGAGCGAAGATTCGACAGCGATCCTAGAAAATTTACGTGGCGAGATAAATCGAAGCGAAATTAATAAGTGCGAAATTGATGGAATATTTTAGTGAACAGTGAAAATAGTTAAATCGAATATAAAATGTCTAATTACGAGTGATAAATTGGCGAAACAGTTTAATTTAAATAATAGCGTTAAGTTAATTAGTATTAAGAGACTTTGTACGTTTTTTCAATTAATTATTAGTGATTAATCAATCAATTTTTAAAGTCCAGGGTTTTCATTAATTCCTCCTGCAGCTGCGATACGTGACAATACTGTAAGAGATTCTGGAATCCAGACTACAAAAGTCTCTCGAAATCTCTAGTAGAATAATCTGGAATCAACTGGAAAATTCTCGTAAATAATTTTTTCGACTTGTGTCAACACTCTAAAATAAGTTCCGAGTATTCTTCCGTGGATCAGCCGAGGTATCAGAGCGGCGGAAGTCAATAAACGGGATAATGTAATATTTACCTCAGCGCCGGGGGGCGGGGAGGAGCTCGCCAATTAGAGCAAGGCGAGGAGGCGCAAGGGTCGATGGGCTCCCCAATAAAAAAGGTTTAGGCAGTTTCAATGTTTAATTAAATTTCCCCGACCATTACAGCCAGAATAAATACTCCTCCCTCTCTTCTTACCGTGACGTACAGCCTGCAGGTAATTAAGGCGGGAGTATCCGCAGTTTGCAGAAACCTTCGTGATAAAATATTCTTTTTCAAAATAATTAATTTAATTTCATAAAGGTGTTATATTTAAAAATTTGTACACATCAAAAATTAAAATAAAAACTGCTTAGGCCCGGTTGCTTCAAGTTGATCAAAGTAAGCATTCGTTTAAAGCATAGATTTTTGGGTTCTCCACCAATCAGACGATCAGTTTTTTTAAAATATTTAAACGAACAACCGGGCTTTAGGCATCTACTATGATAACAGGATTTGGTTACTGCAAAAAACATTAAATAATACTATGTAATTTTTTTATTTCATTAAAAATATAATAGAAACCTGAAAAGGTTTTATTCATATTTTTTACACGATTCAATATAGAAATATAATAATAATATAATTTTGTGACTATTATACCTACATATAAAATACAAAAAAAAACTAAAAAATTAAATATATATAAAAAATAATAAGAAAAAAAAACAAAAGAGAAAAATACAAAAAAAAACAACAAAAAACAGATATATACAAAAATAGACTAACGCAAGAGACAGCGACCGCCAGACTTACATTATAGTATTCAAACTGAAATATTTTATGTAGATATGCATTTAAGTAAGTTAGGAGGTTCGGCCATTATGACATTTGAGTTCAGGAGATCGGTCATTATGACAATGAAGCTCTGTAAATAATCATGCCATTACGACATAGTTACAAATCTGAATTTTTTATCTTTTATTCGGGCCACTATTCAATAATGTTACCTGATGTCTTGTATTTAAAACTTTTCCTTGCACATTTTTGTGTACCTGTGTTACTTGTTATCTTCCGAAATCCCCCTGATTCAAAAGCCATAATATCCAAACTTTCTCATCTACTATAGTATACGTCTACAGAAGAAAAATTTAGGTTTGATACTATAACTTAATTCTGGCGGTCGCTGGCTCCCACTTTATAAGAACAATGATTGCGAGAGTTTCGCAAAAAGATTAAGATATAAAAAAAAGACTAGCGAGCCTTACACACTTGCATTTTTATCAATGATCTCCATTTTTTCAGACACTTATTAACAAAAATTCATTTATAAATATACTAATATATATATAAGATTGCATGCCCGTGTGTGTGATGTTAATTTAAAAGTAGAAGAAGAGAGCTATCTGTGGTATTTTTTGAAATTCAAATCGAATGATAAACACTCGAGAAACGTCGTAACTTGCTACGTACCGAGCTCCCCTTTCCACGGACACTCGTGTCGTGCTGATCGTACTGCGCATTCGAGAGTTACGGCCAGAATAGGTGGCACAGACAGATGGCGATCGCTGCTCGGCCGAAGCGCCTTTTATCATGCCCGTGTTTATGGTGTGTATTTAGTAGACGAAGAGAGCAATCTGTGGTATTTTTCCAAATCCAAATCGGACCACAAACGCTCGTGTTACGTCGAAGATAATAATTATAAATATTAGGTCCTTACATATGAAATTGGCGTTTTGCCGTACTGGCAAATTTGATCTCAAATATCTTTTCTTTGGTTAGGAATTCCAAATCCAAATTTATACAGCTATTTACTTATGTATTTGTGTTTTGAAAATTATAATTCATTTGTTTTTTCCTCAATTGTTTTTTTCTTTGCGTCACTCAGTTTACAAAATGAAAAACTTGAAATATCGCGTTATTTACGAGTACGAGTTCCACCGTGGCACCAGTGCTGCAGAAACGGCTCGAAGGATTAATGATGTATATGGCGACGGTGCCGCAAAAGAAAAACGCAGTGCGTTTTTGGCTCCAACGTTTTCGTTCTGTGGAATTTCGCCCTGCAGAACAGCCCCGGTGTCCGGCCGGAGCCAAGTTTGATAATGAAAGACTTGAAGGCTAATTGTGGACGCGATCCATCGCAAACCACATTCGAGTTAGCTGCAGGCTGCGGTATTAGTGATAAAACTGTTTTAATCCACTTGAAGCAAATTGGTAAGGTGAAAAAGCTTGAAAGGTGGGTACCTCACGAATTGAGTAAAGCAAATCAACAAACGCGCGTTGACTGCTGCGTTGCATTACTCAACCGGCACAATAATAAAGGGATTTTAAATCGAATCATTACCTGTGATGAAAAGTGGATCCCGTACGATAATCGGAAGTGCTCATCGCAATGGCTGAACCCTGCCAAACCAGCCAAACCATGCCCCAAGCGAAAATTGACTCCAAAAAAGTTACTTGTGAGCGTTTGGTGGACTAGTGCTGGTTTCGTTCACTACAGCTTTCTTAAATCTGGCCAGACGATTACGGCAGATGTCTATTGTCAGCAACTGAAAACCATGATGAAAAAGCTAGCTGCTAAACAACCGAGGCTGGTTAATCGCTCTAGGCCACTGCTGCTTCATGATAACGCTAGACCACACACTGCACAACAGACGTCTACCAAATTAGAGGAGCTTCAATTGGAATGTCTAAGACATCCACCGTACTCTCCGAACCTTGCCCCAATAGATTACCATTTTTTT